>MDKI01242060.1:0-16997 GCA_005239505.1 Nicotiana paniculata | reverse complement strand
GATACGTAAATTCCCTGTGGGATCGACTCTGAGCGTAATACCCCGGATTATATTTGCAACGCCTGCTTAGTCTTCTACAAGACATAGTTGAGTGTGATCAGTAGCTTTTGAGTGGAACAATAGAAAAGCCAAAAAAGTGCACTTGTATTTAAAATCCTTACTAACTGGAAATACCAAATTAAGGAGAGTGTGAAAAAAATAGGGAAAAAAACACAAAAGAAAAAAAAATAAAGATGAATGACACCTCCCATATCTTTGTTTGGGCTAGTGAGTATCTATATCATGATGTGCTTAATGAAGTAGGGCTTAATTGTGTATGGTTTCACGGCAAAACATTGAATTAGTCATGATAAGAATGTTCTTGAAAGTGAAGTGTGGTGTATTAAAGTGCTTAGGAGGGTTAGTCACTATTTTCCTCTCTCTATATATATATATATCCCACACGTCCTTTAGCTTATATTACAACCTATAAAGTCCTACTTGATCCTAGATTTTGCAAGCTTAAAGTAGTTTAATTTTACACTACGGACAAGCCTATGGTACGAACTTGGGTGGCACATGAGTTTTTTTATAAGAGTAAGTGAATTCTTTCAATATGTGAGTCCTTAAATTATAGTTGAATTCATATTTGAGTGTGCGGACTGATTACTCTCTTTGCTTTGTTGGTGAGGGCACATGCTTTACAACGGATTGGTAAATAACTCATATTTTTAGTTGGAACAAGAAGCGAGTCATATAGAGGAATGTAGTGGAGACATTTTTTTAGGCTAGGATGTTAGAAGAGTCACACAAATATTTTAATCTTGGCATTGGTCTAATAATAAGAAAAAGTGTGAAGAGTGCTATGTCGGACTCTAAGCATTGATATAAATCATTGTCATTGATACGATGCCTAAGTATGTGTTGAAATTATGTTACTTGTCGATGTTCTTAATTTTAAATTGATCGAGGACAAGCAAGAGTTTAAGTGTGGGGTAGTGATAAATGATGAAAAATGCATGTTTTTTAGTATGTTTGCATATTATTTCTTATGTTAGTTGCGGGAGATTACATGTTTATAAACATAAAATATGCTCATTACATGTTTATTGTGTGTAGGAATGAATTTATATGGAAGTTGGCAAGAATTAGATGATTTGATGCAAAAAGAGTAGAGATTCAAGATCTGGTAGCGTGCCACAATTGGTGCATTGCATGAAAGTAGACGCGAAATAGACTAGAAGATGAACAAAAAACAGTGAACTATGGAGTCTGGCACTGGACCTGGAACGCGAAAGAACAAAGAAGAAAAAAGAAATAACTGGGAGCGTCCTAGAAGTTGCATGTTGCACCAACTCTAGCACGCGATTCAGCGTGTCCTTTTTGAATTAGGAGATCAAGGACGCCCCCACATCAACCCTAATTGATATAAATACATCATAAAACGTCCTTTTGAAAGGTAGACATTACTTTAGGGTAGGAAAATGCCCAAGAAGGCAAGAATACGCTAGGAGCAAGGAGGAAGATTAACCGCAAGTTTTTCCTTTCCTCGTCCTATTTTTCATTATTCTTTATGACTTTGAGTATTTTAGTTTTACATACTATTATGAGTAACTAATTTATTATCTAGAGTTTTGATGGAACCTCTTGGAGGATGAATATTTTTATGTTTTAATATAATTTAACCTTTGAATTTATCTACTTGTTCAACTACTTGCTTATTTCAGTTGATTGAATGGTCATCGCTTGACTGTGCCTATTTACGATGTGTTGCTTGAGAAAGAATACATATTTAGGTGGTTATTGAAAAACGTCACTCCTAAAGTATGTGAGAAAATACATCAGGTTTAAAGGTAAGTTTAGAAATAACAAAGTCTTGACGTGGTCATAGTGAGCGGTTAGATAAAGTCAGCTAGCGTAGTTCGAGAGAATATGTCTAGTAAATTGTTGTAATTGCTCGAGAGAGAACTACAGCACCTAAAGCCCTCACAATCAGTAGAGAATACATAGGCGAAATTGTAGGGAACATAGCAGGAAGAATTCCAACATTTGGGAAAATCATAACTCTAGACCTCCTTAATTTGGTCTCCAACCCTCAGTATCTTTAGTTGTTAATTTACTGCTTTAATTTGTTAGTTAACTAGTTAGTTATAAGAATCTTAATATTTATAACTTAGGAATTGTTCAAGCTTATCTTATTGGTGATACTGAACAGTTTTAACCTTGGTTCTCTGTGGGATTCGACTCCGGACTTTTAGACCGGATTATATTTGCAGCGATCGCTTATGCATTTTAGGGCTAGAGTTGGGCATGATCACAGCGCGATAAGGTGGGCTAAAACGCGGAATGTTATTTCGGGAAGAAGGATTTTCAAACCTAAATGTAAAGGCTCCCGTAGTGATATATAGAAAGACTATGATTTACTATTATGATTTGGGACTACGAGGTTGTACCTCGGTAGTAGCCCTTGTTGATCTTTCTCTATTTGCTGTATTTGCGTTGGTTGTTTATTTTCTTTATATGTAAATCCTTGTTTTCCTTCCGTGTTGTATTAACTACCTTGATTCTGTGTTGTTAACTTTCCGTAAATTTCTTATTGTTTCATTTCTATTTTCATTATCATTATATGGTAAATTTTTTGTCTTGTTTCATATTATCTCCAGTAGGGCCTTGACCTGACCTCGTCACTATTGTATCGAGGTTAGGCTTGGCATTTACTGGGTACCGTTATGGTGTACTCATACCACACTTCTGCACATCTTTTTGTGTAGATCCAGGTACTTTCTATCAGTTACGACATTAGTGAGCTGAGGTTGCTTTGGATACTTCAAGGTACACCTGCCCGCATCCGCAGGCCTCGGAGTCCCCTTCTATCCTGTTTTTCCTTATTTCATTACACTATCTTAGACAATGATGTATAGGATTGTCCAGAATTGTTACTAGAGCTTGTGACTTATACTTCACTAGATTTTGGGGATTATACATGTTTAGTTACAGATTTTATTTATGTAGTTGTTGAAGTTTTGAGCTTTTTAAGTTGTTATTTCAATTTTTTCGCATATTGATAGGCTTACCTAGTTTTAGAGATTCATCATGACTTTCTACTGAGGAAAATTGGGATCGTGACAAAAAGTTTTGTAAAAATCACATTTAGGATGTATTTATAGGTATAGGAGACATTTTAGTCCAATCCCAATTTGGCTAGGATAACTAGAGGGTGCATCTGCCTCCCGCGCGTCGTGATGCTGGCGCACGAGCCCCAGCTCTCTTCTTCACGATGCCTCATTGCAATGTGTTGAAGTTATTGTTTTGCGCGAAGCCTGATTCCTCTGGCTCGTCTGCCTCCCTCGCGGCGTGACGCTCGGTGGACGAGCATCCTTTAGTTTTTTCTTCTATTTTCACTTTCCTTAGCTTTTTGGGCCAAATCATCCTCTTTTCGATGCTTTTTCATACGAAAACGTTCCTACATATACAAGAGTAGACGATTAATTTAGCGACCCCCAGTAGTACTTTATCAAAATAAGCCAAAAGCAGGTAACCGAGATAAACTCACATTCAACAAGCTATATTTTTGGACGGAGTAGAATGAATTTCAAATATTCCAGTAGATGCAAGATGTGATATCTTTGGATGGTACAATTGATGATAGAGTAATGTTCATCTATCTTATTTTACAAAGGTTGTGCAAGTATGTAGTTAACCAGCGAAGCTTTTGTGACGAAGACATTACTACATATAGTTCTTGAGTTGCAGGATGAAACCCCTCATGTACTATATTTTAATATAAGTATCGGCATCAAAATTATATATAAAGAGGAATTAGAGCAACGGTTAAAATTTTAGCAACTTAGAGAACATGCATCGGTTGAATTACACAAACACACACAAAAAATTATGGGGTTATTGGGTTTTCAACCAAGTTTTGTAGATTATATCTTTATAAGTGAAGATAATGTCCAGCACCTATTTGTGCCTCTAACAAATTACTATTACAGTAGGAAAAAATTAAAAAAAATTGTTTTGCTCTATATACAAATTTCATCAAAATAGAACAGCTGATATCTCGAAATAATACTTTCAAGTTTTATTTTTCTCCTTCATAACCTCAATCGATTTGCTATGCCTATTGTACCCTCTTCAAATTCGACTAATTCACCCGCCATTACTTCATCAAGACCATGAATACGAGCAATGCCGTCGCCTACTTGAAGTACGGTACCGGTATTTACAATCTTTACTTCTCTATTATATTGTTCAATACGTTCACGGATAATACATTCAAAGCAAAAGAAGACATTGGTAATGTAAAATCTTTCATGCACAAACAATAAACTACAGACATTTCAATTTAGAGCCATCCAGACGGTAGAATCATAAGCATTTCACATTTCTTTCATCATTCCATAGTCTGCATCTTTAAAGGGTTAGAGATTTTAAATCAACCAACTACTTTATATCAAGAATCAAATGCAACACTGTTGCCTAAAAGCATTGCAGCTTGCCGGTGAAACCTTCTTTTTGGTATCCATACGGAAATCATCTAAAGCAGAGGCGGATCCAGAATTACAAGAAGATGGGTGCACTATTGTGAAGAGGTAAATCTAAAATATACATTTGAATTGTTCGATAGTCCCTTACCATGAACACACTATACTTTAAAATTCAGAAATTATAGGTTCAAAATTATTATATTCATTTTAAAATTTTAGTGATTTTCACGTATTATTTATACTCTGTGCCAAAAACAAGACTGTCAGAAATGGGATTTGAACTGTCAATTTTGCTCGTAAAGGTGCACCCAATAATTATTGCACGATAGGAATCTTTGAGCATGAGTACACACACATATTTAAGTAATTTTGAAAAATATATTATTATTATACATGATTTATGAAGAGGAATATGAGTTCGCGTGAACCTATATCCTAATAGCCAGATACGCCTCTGATCTGAAGAATACAAACTATTAGCAAATAGGAAATATTTCTATACTAATAGTAATAGCAGGTATCTTCACATGAGAGCAGAAGAATTTTTGTCCTGCAATAGTCATGCATAGACATGAGTTCAAACCCAGAAAAGATGAGCCATATATCAAAATTTACATATATTATAGCTCAGAGCCAGAGAAAAAAGGGGTCATATATCAAAATTTGTATATACCTCGCCCAGATTCCTCCAAAGTGAGGCACATACTATTTCACAAAATTGATCCATATTATCCAAGTTTCATCATAGTGATCTTTATTCAAATGGAGTACTTGAAGGGTTTTTTTTCCTGGACCAAAAACATAGGTACACATAAAAAAGAGTTGAAACAATTGACTTCTACCATTGCCCCTGCATAATCGAGAGTCGAGACATTAACTAATGAAAGGAGGGAAATAGAAAGCCAAAGCCAGCAACTTTTTCTTTTCTTTATTTTTTTCTTATCCTCCTTAAAGTTCAATATGAACATATCGATCAACCCACCATCAATTTTGCAAAAACTCGGTATATAAATACACATAACACCTTATAAATGGACAGTAGGTAGTTGTCACGACCAGGAATTCTCATCTTCGGGATCGTGATGGCGCCTAACATTTCACTTGCTAGACAAGCCAATGTTAGAGAATTGTTAAGCCAATTAGTATTCAATTTCAATAAAGAAAGTCAATTAAGCCAAAATGAAATAAAACCGAGTGCAAAATAACATAAATTTCCATAATATTTACTACAATCCGGATCTGGAGTCACAACTCACGAGCTTCTAGGATTTTCTACAAACCGAATCTGAAAGAAATACAACTCTTTTGAACGAAAAGAAACAGTGAAATAGGGGAAAATAGAAGGAGATTTCAAGGTCTGCAGACGCCAACAGATCTATCTCGAGTCTCCAATGAGCAAATCCAAGCTGCTACGCCTCACGATCAGCTAGAGCTGGTACCAAGGTCTGCACAAGAAGTGCAGAGTGTAGTATGAGTACAATCGACCCCAGGTACTCCGTAACTGTCGAGCCTAACCTCGGCGAAATAGTGACAAGGCTATGACAAGACACCCACGTAATAAACATGTGCAAATAATAGTGTACATACAAGATAACAACAAATAAAAGCTAGCCATGTACTATTGGGAAGGGGAGATGTTGAAGGGGTACAAGATACGAGAATTACAGCGAAAATGATAACCAGAACAGTCAATATACCTTTAACAAGTAAAAAACAATAAAGCACAATGAAGAAAATTGCACGGCATCACCCTTCATGCTTTTACTCTCACTCTCAGTACAAATCAATAGATACGGCACGGCATCACCCTTCGTGCATTAACTCTCATAACATGGCACGACATCACTCTTCATGCATTACTACTCACAATATGGCACAGCATCACCCTTCGTGCATTAACACACACATATGTCACGGCATCACCCTGCGCGCACTAACACTCTTCCTTACCATATAACAATGAACAAGTAACAACAGGGAGATAGAATAACAAGAACAAGCCTTACGTCAACAATGGTTTCACAATACCAAGCTCACTTTTAGGAACAATACTCAATTATGACAAAAAGTCCATAAATGTGGTAAGAACGATCAATTTAATAATTAATTAGTCTAAGCATGAATAACATGATCAAGGTAAGTGATAAATTACAAGGAACAAGTCCAACCCGCATGTTTTAACCCGACAACAATGCATAAGTACTCGTTGTTGATACCCAATTTTTTCCTCATATTTTTTAAATACACATATATACTTTTAAAACAGCACATATGCATCATCATTTGATTTATAAATACATACAAGCATTTTTCCAAATTTTAAAAAAATTTAAATCAATTTATTCCCATATTTTATTCAATAAATAATCATTAATTGCATCACAAATTATTTTACGATAATTTTATCATCTAACTTCATCATTTACATCCATACTAGGTTTTAAATATTTTGATGCATTTGTTATAATTACATTTGTATTTTTAAAGATTAAAATTGCACATTTTGCAATAATAGCCTGTATATACTTATAATTACTTTATTTATGCAAAAAATAACATTTCATATTTTTATAGTGTTAAATAACTGTTATTAACCATTTTTATGCATAAATAATATTTTTACTATTTATTTATCATCTTTTATGAATTATTTACTAATTTAATTGGGTATTTAAATAATAGCCCCTTTTCCCTAATTATTTCGGACCTAAGCTACCCAAACCAACCCAATTACCCAGACCAATTACCTAATACCTAGCTCAAATAACCCCATCCCAAACCTAATCCCAACCTGGTCGGTACCCATTTCACACAACCCGCCCCAGTACTGTTTTAAAATCCTGGTCGTTGATCTCTAAGATCAACGACCTACATTTAACCTACCCCTTTTAACTTAACACCCCAAACCCTAATCCCTTATTCCCTCTCATTCGTCGTCTCTGAATCCTCTCAACCCCGTCTCCCTCTCTCATGAACCCTAAGTCGTCACACCCCCAAATCCCCTCTCCAAATCCCGTTGATAACGGGATTTCACTATTATTTGCTTACCATATTTGCATTCTCTTGGTACTGGCTCTTCGATTCTGATAATACTTAGGTATTTGCCTAATTTTGGCAAATACCTCCTCTATATCTGACATGAATCGACTCAATCTTGAAGATTTGTGTAATATTTCGTCCATATACGTGATATTGAACTGGATCCTTCATACCAGTTGTCCGATTTTGAGTTTAAAACCCTAAATAGGGTTTGGAGTTTGATACTTTTCTTTTTCTTCTTATTTTACTGGCATGCATGTGAGATTTTCCCTTTTTCTTCGCCTGTGTTAACTTGATTTCTTTCCTTGTGTTTATTCAACTATTTTCCTTGTTTGTGCATCCGATTTTGTTGCTATATAAACCTATCCCCATTTCCCCTTTAGAAGAGACATGGAATCACTGTAATCTCACTAAAAACTTAATATTTGGCTCTGTGTTTTCTTTGTTATCTCGTTCTATCTATGGTTCTTGGCCGGCTGAAAGCCAAGGCCAAATATTTTGGGTTCTCGACTATTATGGTGTTATTCTCGCTTTTCTCGCCTAGCTGGTGAGTTAATGTACCTTTGCTATTTCGTTCTTATGTATCTGTGATTTGTATATGTTCTCTTCTCTGAAGTTCATGGCTCAGTATGTTTCAGGGTTATTTTTATGAGTGATTCTGTCAACTTTGCATTTGTTCTGAGCCTCTTTAGTATTTTAATTTCACATAATGCTTCTAGTTCCGATATTGCTCATGATTAACTTGAATAATATGGACCCTCTTAAGTTTGTTTAGCTAAATGCATTCTAGACTGCTCATGTATGCAACTTTATTAGTCTACTATGTCAATACTAGAATACTTACGAGTGCTATTTGACACAAGTTCACTTGCTCATCTTACTATGAATCTTTGAAATGTTTGTATTGCATATATAATGTGTTCGGATCAGTGCTAAGGCCTTTCTGTCACATATAATCTAGTATCCCTGATAATATGTCTTTGATTCACTTGATTTCATATTCCTTCAGTGATTACTTGACTCTAGGGTAGTTATCAAACTTATGTTTTCCCTACCATGTCTGAATGTTGTTCTTGTTTCCTGATGTGAGTAAACATGGCTTTCTTTGATAATGGTGGTACACTTAGTATAAATTGGACCTTTTAGGCTTTAGCTTGTTAAGTATTATGCACCTGTGTATGACAATCCTTGTAAATCCTGCCAACTTATTTTTTCCTAACTCTTTCAATATAATTCTGCCTATGTATTGTTTGCTAAATGACAAACCTGTCTCTAAGTCTTGTTGGCCTTTTGATCAACTATTCTATGTTTTAAACTTTGCTATATCCGTTTCCTAAAATTAAGTACATCCTTTCAAATTTTATCCCTTAGCCATTGCCTACTCTCTTTCATGTGTTACCTATGCTATTCTGAATCCTCGTCCTTAGCCGGCTGAAAGCCAAGGCTATTTAGGTTCTGTCCTTGACCTCCCTCGTGTGAGCACTGCTCGGGGTCCATGTGAGACCCTTGTGAACTCTGACACACTGGAGTTTGGTTTCTAATCTCTTTTTAACTGTTTCCGGGCATTTATTCTCTAGTGTGAGCACTGCCCGGGGTCCATGTGAGACCCTTGTGAACTCTGACACACTGGAGTTTGGTTTCTAATCTCTTTTTAACTGTTTCCGGGCATTTATTCTCTAGTGTGAGCACTGCCCTGGGTTCTTGAAGCCCTTGGAAACTCTGACACACTAGAGATTTGGGTTCGGTGCGCTATGAGTGAATCACTCACCACTAGTTCTTGTGTATCTATGAATATGAGCCTTGGAGTTGTTATGGGTTGAAAGCCTGGGTTGTCCAGGTGTATTTGGACCTGTTGTAGGCCCTCTATAGTTTTACTTATCTTTTGTAATTCATTCATTAACTTTGGTCTGTAATAATTATTGATATAACAATTCTGAGGTATTTAGGGTCTTTACTTCCATTTGCAAAGTTGGGTAGGAATCCTGCCTATAGGTTCTCTAATGAACTGTTGGTTCTGCCTATAAGTTTCATATTATGTTGTTGAAATCATATGTTAGAAATTATGCCTATAGGTTTTATATTGTGTTGACACGCTAGAAATCTTGCCTATAGGACTAATGCTACGATCATGCCTTTAGGTGTATTAATTTATCCCGTAATTATGTATTAGCAACCATGCCTATAAGATCAATACTTGGCTTATTATGTTCTAGTCTAAAGCATGCAAATTCCTGCTTGTATAATGTTTAATTGTAGAAATCATGCCTATAGGGTTAAAATCAGATCACTTATAGAAATCATGCATATAGGGACAAAATCAGATCATTTATAGAAATCAGTTCAACTATAGAAATCATACCTAGGGGATTCGATTAAGTAATTCTGAATGTGCTTCAGTGATTATCACTGTCAATCTCCCAGACAACATGCCTATAGGATTAAACAAATAATTCTGCTCATATTCGTGTAATTTGCTATTATTGTATAAAACGCAGATGCTACACTATGCTAAAATCAGTAGGCAAATATATGTAGGTTCTACTAATCGCACTAAGAAACTTACACGACTGCATATTTGTGCATTCAACATCACATAGATATCCTGCCTATAGGGTTTTGCGATTAATAAATCTGCTAAAGTTAATCAGTTGCATGCATTTACTGTTTATATGTGGAGGCTAATTTGAGCCCATATTTGTCTCTATTTGAAAGTCCTAACTATTTTGTATGTCACTTAGTATTTACAAATTTGAGCAACTTAGGTCGAGTCTAGAACCATCCTAAAATAGAGGTTTCAATGCCTCCAGGGTCATAGGTAAAGGACGGGTAGTGCATGCATAGGACGCGAGTTAGGATTTATTAGAGCGCTTTAGGTAAAAACTTAAAGATTGTAATCGGGTAGCAGGAGATGATAGTCTGTGCCTGCTGAATGATACGAGTAACACCCCCGTCTGGGGAGAGTTACAAAGTATTATTTATGTTGCACGGGGTGATCCTGTAGGCTAAAAAATTTAGGCCCCCCCATCCATGTTAAATAGTTTCTTCACTTTCTTAGACTAATTCACATAAGTTAAGTTCGACGGGGCCCACCGTTGTGGACCTCGAGAGGTGCCTAACACATTTCCCTCAAGGTAATTTGAGCTCTTACCCGATCTCTGGTGATGCAAACTGGTATAATATGAATTATTTGTTATAGGTTCCTTAACGCGCCTTATCCATTAGGTGGCGACTCTCCACCAACCAATTCTTTTCCCTTATCTCGAAAGGAGTTGTCAAATGCCGAAACCCGATTTTGCAAAAAAAAGGGGACGCGACAACATGGCGACTCTGCTGGGGATATCCTTAGGCTCTTACCATAATGAACTTGTTTTGTGAATTAGTCTTTTTCAATAAGCGTGTCTTTATTATTCTGCTAATACTTGTACATCCCTTTCCCATTTTCCCTTTTATGTGAACTTATTTGTCGTCTTTCGTTTAGTTTGACTGCAACATTATACTTACTAAATTCCCTCTTTCCTGTTTTTATCGCTTTTTCATTTAACTAACTCCTCTCTTTGTTTTCTTTCTTTTCTGCCTTTACAATGATTCAATACCGCATGTTACCATTTTCATCATGCAAATTGATGTTCTATGCGTCAATACCACACAAGAGGAGGGGTGATTTGTGTGGTGTCCAATTTTCGAGTGCAGTCTCTATAGAAGAACCTGGTTCTTCTTGGTGTTCCAACTTCTACAGTTTGCAGAAAAGTAATTGCAGAATCTAAAGAACACATCAATGTTTACGTGGAAAACACCTGGCTCAAAGGTGAAAAAATCACGACCTACTTCCCAGTAGGATTTTCCCAAACTCTTCACTATATCAACGAGCCAAACAACATTTACAAAATAAACTCTTTTGTAAACCTAAGGACTAACTCTAATCCCTTTGTGGCAAACTGGCCTCTAGCTATTTGCAACAAACTTCAAGTTAACTCTAACTTGAACAGTGTGTACCTATTTCAAATGCTTCTAGACAAAGATGAAAGATACAATATGTAATCACCTACTACAAACAACTAGAATAAAAGACAACAGATGGAACTGGTTCTTCTAGGTGGTTCAAGTAGCTTTTGTGTCGCACAAGGATACTGCTTGCCAAATTGCTTTGGTAATTTTGCTTTCAGTTCTTGTTTCACTTCTGTGTTTGTGCGTTTTTTCTTCAGCAGGAATGCTTCAACATTTTATAGAGTCAGTAGTTGAGACGCTGTTGTTCAGTTCCAATACAACTCTTCCTTGGTGGAAGAGTTTGAGTTTATCTCAACTTCCTTGATCTCGATTCTGTCCTACCTGAAATCGAATTCCATCTTCTTATCAATTTACAAACTTTTCGCTTAGGAGATAACCTCTTAGTTCAAAGATAATGTTTATCACCTGTGCATGAACGCTTCTCGTGCCAATAGGTCTGTTTGACTATGTTTTCCCTGATGGACCTGGTTCAACTGGGTTGGAATTTGTCAATCTTCAAAACCATGCAGTGACTTGATTCAACAAATTCCCCCTTTTTGATGATGACAAACTCTATGCTTAACCCTGTATATACTTCAATCTAACATAGACACTTTTTATAGATTTAAGCATTCATCATATAGAGACCAGGTTCATTAGGTTATAAATATCACAAAAAGTATTGAAATTTTGAAAGCACATATCTTCCCCCTTTTGGCATCATCGAAAAGTTGCAAAATGATAAACTTACCAGATGTATTAACAATTACTCATGGTCATTGAGGCAAATGCAGATGCAAATCATGAATTAATCATCAAAGGAAACCAATTAAATGTAAGCTATTTAAGAAACTGAGACAAAATAAATAACCAAACAGCAACATGCATTGATTCGACAGCAGATCAGGCACCATAGACAAAAAGAATTAATAATAGTCGCAACCATGAGCAAAACAGAAAACAAAAAGCAGAACAATCCCAAACTGGGTCATAGAGAGGGTTTTTTGGAGGCACTGTACTCCTAAGGCTGGGAAGGGGCAGAGGAGTTTGTGGTCTTGGCTTGAAGAAGAGAGAGCATTTGATGAAGAACACCCTCATTCTTCTCCTTTTCTTTGTCTAATTCAGCTTTGAGAGCATCCCACTCAACCTTTGAGAGCATCTCCGCATCCTTGATCTCACTGTCCTGCACAAGCGTCCTGACCTTGCTATTAACAAGCAGTTTCCTAGATGAATCAGGTTCATCCTCAGGAATATTAACAGTGTAGTCACGGGTCAGTAGCGTATTCTTCCCAAAGTAGTCCTTAGCAGTAGCCATTTCAGCATTCTTCACTGGAACCTTGAAGTGAGAAAGCACATCAGTCAGGATAAACCCATAACGTATAGCATGTGCCTTGGCTCCATTCATAACCCTGTCCAAGAGCTGGATGATGAAGGCAGGCCAATTGATCTGTTTACCCCTGTACAAGCACTCCATGAGCGTGAGATCCATGTAGCTGGCAATGTGTCTTCGCTCTTGCCTAGGCAGCAGAAATTTTATCACAAACTCGAAGAAAAATCTGTGCTGAGGCCTCATCTCACTCTTATACTCTTCCCTGGGCTCCAGTTCTTTCTCATTCTCACAGAAGGACCTTGTGATTTGAAAAGCTGAGGGAAAATCATCCAGATTAGGCCACCTTTGTCTTGTGTAATCATCATAACCCTCAGAAAAGATATGCAGTATCTTCCTCAACTCCTTTGCATCAAACGAAATCTCAATCCCTTGAACCTTGGAGGATACTCTGCCATCTTTGACAACTGCGTTGGCCATAAATTCAACCAACTCATTCCAAGCCAGCCTTCCCTCAAGGTGAAGAACCATGTCCTTCCACCCTTTCACATCCAAGGTATCCAACAGGAAAATCATCCCTGACTCCTCAAGGTCTCTAAACAGCTTCCCTTTCAAGATAGTACGTTTACCAAACATTGTGAGTTTGTCAGTCTCCTCACCAGACACTTCTTCTTCTTCTCCACTCCATTCCTTATCACCAACAGTCTTTACTTTCTTTGACGCAGAACTGGTCCTCTTTGCAACTGTTGAGGGTGTGGCAGACACAGATGCTGACTTCTTGGAAGAAGCCTTAGCTTTCTTGGGTTTTGGTGTCTCAACCTCAACTGGTGTTAGTTGCTCCTTCTGATGGACCAGGTCCATCTTATCGTCATCAACATGAACGGCCTCAATAGGCTCTCCAACTTTTTCCTTTCCCTTGGCAGACTTCTTCTTCTTGCTCTTTCTCAGAGCCTTTTCCAATTCTTCTTCTCCGTGCCTAACTGTGCTTCTAGTAACACGACTCTTTGGGGTAGGAGCATCAGTAAATGATGAAGTTTTCCTCTTCTTGGTTGGAACCGGGGTATTAGCTTTCTTGGATTTTGGAGTTCTCTTCTTTTTGGGATTGTAGGACTCACCCAGCTTTTTCATCAACTCAGACAACGTTTACTTAATAGATGAACCAGGTTCATCTACTGCTTATTGTAGACTTTCCAGACCTGTTGTTGTTTCCCCAGAATTGCTTCCCCTTGAAACTTTGACTCATTCCTCAACAATCATAGGAACGGGGCCACCAATAGCTAGAGTGGCACCTTCCTTCCCAGATCCCTTTTCTAAACTGCCTTTTCCCTCTCTCCCAATGTTTATGTTTTTCCCAATTTTTCTTCACCTATCCGGTACCTCTACATCCTCTATTGACCCAATCAAGATAAACATATTTTCAGCCATTTCAGTTGTAGACCCAATTTCAAGATTTCCCTTTTCAATGTCAGATGAACTCGGTGCTTCATCCTCATTTGCAGGTTTGAAAGACTCGCTGGAAACTTTAGAGTCTTGGACCTTGCTGGCTTGAAGTATCTCATTAAATTTTCTGGCATGAGAACTAGAGGCAACTGTTTTCCTGGCCAACATCTTTACTCTACGTTTTCTGGAGGCTGGAGTAGGGCTAGGTGTAACGGTTGGGACTGATTTGGGTGAAGGAGTGGGTTCAGGGATAGATTCAGGAACTGGAGGATTTTTGGGTGTTGAAGACCTGGTTGGAGAATGTGAGCTATGTATCGATGGATAATTTGAACCAGTGTCGTCAAGAACGACCTCGTAATCAGGGTTGGTTGATGAAGATGAAGCAGGGGGTGGTGTATAAGACATTGTTATGAAGATTTGGGGAGATAAGAATGTTGATCGCTTTGGTATGAGAGTAATGATGAACTTGGTTCGACGGTTATGCTTTTAAAGAGGGGAGGTAATGATGAACTTTTAAAGATGTGGTTATTAATTATACAACGGGTATAATTCTTGGTCAAGTGGGAGTCTAATCGTTGCAAGAGTGTCAGTGATTAGACGGTTATAACTCCCTAAATCTAGGCTAATTAAGGTTCAATGGGACTCTTTGAAACTAATTCATTTTGGGATAAGTACTGAGAATTTGAAATGAACCAAATAGATAGAGTCCTGCTCATGTGTGACTATAATTATTTCAATAAGTGGATGGTGATGAGCACGTACCTTGTCCGTCAGATGAACCAGCAGCAATGAACCAGGTTCATCGTGTTATAGTCTTTAATTTTCCTCAATTTACAAAGATAGAAAAACATCATTAGTAGCCAGGAATCATATTAATACATGGCAAAAGAGTATGGCAGTAAAGTCATGATACTGAGCAATGATTAGTCTGGTTAGCTACATATTTTAGTGTTTCTAGCCAAAAAGAAAAATTCAGTTTTGTTTTTCAATTAGGTGATCTTAATCATCCCTAATTCTAGCCTGTTTCTCAAAATGCTCCTTATTTAGTGCCTTAGTGAAGATATCAGCAATTTGTTTGTCAGTAGCGCATAATTTGATTGAGGTCATTCCTTTTTCATAGTTATCTCTTAGTAAATGGTGTCTGACATCTATGTGCTTGGTTCTCTTATGATGAACCGGGTTCTTCGTCATGCTAATTGCACTAGTGTTGTCACAGAAAATAGGAATGCATCCAACTTCTATACCAAAATCCATGAGTTGTTGCTTGATCCATAGCAACTGAGCACAGCATGAGGCTGCAGCCACATATTCAGCCTCAGCAGTAGACAAGGCTACTGAGTTTTGTTTCTTGGTGGCCCAAGACACAAGGCAAGAGCCCAAAAAGTGAGCCATGCCTGAGGTACTTTTCTTGTCAACCAGGAAACCTGCATAATCAGCATCAGCATATTCCACAAGGTTGAAATTACTACCTTTAGGATACCAAAGACATAAATTAGTAGTGCCCTTTAGATATCTCATAATTCTCTTCACTGTAGTTAGATGGGACTCCTTTTGATTTTCCTGAAACCTAGCACACAGTCCTACACTGAATACAATATCAAGTTTGCTGGCATTGAGCTATAATAAAAACCCAATCATCCCTCTGTATAGCTTTTGATCAACGGATGAACCAAGTTCATCCACATCTAATTTTGTAGATGTGGCTATGAGGGTGTAAATTTCTTTTGAGTCTTCCATTTTAAATCTTTTGAGTAATTCCTTCATATATTTCTGTTGATGGATCATTGTTTCATTTGAGTTTTGCTTGATTTGAAAGCCTAAAAAGAAGTTTATCTCACCCATCATACTCATCTCAAACTCACTCCCCATAAGTTTAGAAAATTCCTTACTCAATTTGTCAGAGGTTTCCCTAAATATGATATCATCAACCTATATTTGCACAACCAGGAGATCCTTACCTTTTTCCTTTAAGAATAAGGTACTGTCAATTTTACCTCGTTTGTTGCAGGAATTTCGATAGCCTCTCATACCATGCTCTTGATGCTTGTTTGAGTCCATACAAAGCTTTGTCAAGTTTGTATACATGGTCAGGTGTCTCCTTGCTTTCAAAACGTGGAGGCTATTTGACAAATACTTCTTCCTTTAGATAGCCATTGAGGAAATCACTCTTTACATCCATCTGATGGAGAGTGAATTCCATGTGTGCAGCAAATGCTATAAGAAGTTTGATTTCCTCCAGTCTTGCCACAGGAGGAAAGGTCTCATCATAGTCAATTCCCTCTTCTTGACTATATCCTTGGACAAATTCTAGCCTTGTTTCTTGTAACCGTTCCATCCTCATCGAGTTTGTTCCTGAAGACCCACTTTGTGCCAATCATTGATCTATCTAGTGGTATGGGTACCAAGTTCCATACTTGACTTCTTTCAAATTGATTCAGCTCTTCTTGCATGGCATTTACCCAGTCAGCATCCTGTAAAGCTTCAACAATATTTTTTGGTTCGATTAAGGATAGAAAGGCATCAAACGCACACAGGTTTTTCAAGGATGATCTTGTTTTGATTCCGGATGTCAAATCTGTTATGATGTTCTCAAGAGGATGAGAGTTTTGATATCTGTGTGGTTTGAGCACCAGTTATTGTGAAGCAGGATCAGGGCCAAGGTTCAGAGTGATTTGATGTTGAGTTCCCCCTGTCATGTTGCTTGGGGTAGTTGGACCTGGTCCATCATCTGTTCCATC
>ML307126.1:0-45149 GCA_005239505.1 Nicotiana paniculata | reverse complement strand
ATCCCACCCAAAATCACCCGATTTCAGATCTAAGAATCTGAAAAACCTAAAATGCTACAACGGAGGATTACCTCCAAACCACCCCAACTTTTAACCACATGACCTTCATCCTCCCCTCAACCCTGTACTGCCATTAGTTTCCTCAAAACTCCACTCAATCTCCATTTATTTCAGATCTAAAAGAAACACTGAAACCCTAGTTTCTTATGAATGTTGTTTCAACGAGTTTTAATGGCTCATACCTGCATGAGTCGCTAGCTCTTGATGAGAGCTATCGATTCATGCGGGTTTGGATTATTTTCAAACCCTCCGGAGTCCGGACAAGGTCCAGCGATTCCATTTGTTTTCCAACCAAACCCTTTAAAGGGTATTCTTTTTTCTTCTTTACTGTTTTACATGTTACTAAAACCTAAAATTTCTTGTTAACCACTGGTTTTTCTTTTAGATTATTTAGGTCTAGCTAGCTTTATTCTTGCTTGTTGCTATTTTATTAGTTATTGTTCTCTTGTCCTTAATGGTTTATGTGTACTTAATCAAGAAGACTAAGAAAACCAAAAAATTACAATTTGTTCTATTCTCTTTACAGTTTCTCTATGCTATTAACACATGAAATCATGTATTGTAATTCTTTTTTTAGCTATTGTTCTTAAAAAAATCTTCCCCTAATTGTTTATTACCATTAGGGTTAGGTTCTGTTTCATTACTTCATGATCATTTGCTATTCTGTGACAAAACCTGTTTGGATTGATTAGCAATTAGGGCTCGTTGGATATAATATAGGGTTTTCATTTAGATGGCTATTTTCTTTGATTCACGTTTAATTGATTCAATCTGTCAACATGTCCTGCATATCCTTGCTTATTTTGGCAGCTTTGTTTAGTCATTCTAGGATTCTATGTTATCTGTTCGACTTTCTGCTAAAATTCAAACATGGATGCTTAAATATGTTTGCCAATCCTGTTTTGTTAATAATTTTTAGTTCATTGATTGCGCATCATGGTTTATAATTAGTTAGTGAACTAATTAAGATGTTAAGACTTTGCTTGGGTTATTGCTTAATTGATTTTGGTTTGTGACTCAAGCCTGAGTTTGTTGATGTGAGTTATTAACTTGATCCTGATAGGAGTTAATTAGGGGGCTGATTTGGTTAAGTTAATTTGTCACATTTAGATTGAATTAGACCTAAAATCAACTAACCTAAGGACTAAATTAATTGACTTAAACTAGAGTTGATACCTAGTTAACTAAAGAATATAACAAAGTTTAACTAACCAAACTTTAAATAATAACCCAAGTGAGTTTAACCTTGATTACCCAATGGTAAATCTAGGGACTCCAAGGGGTACATTAGGTAACTCAGTTTAGGAAATCAGATTTTTAAGGATAAAATGGTCTTTTCTAAAGTAGGAAAGTTCTACAATAGGGGCAGCTGTCCAAAAGATAGGGTTGACAGCTGCCCTATGTACTATTGAGTGCTGTTTTTCAGCTTTGGATAGGGAATATTCAAAAGAATATCCCATTCCCAAAAATCCTATAAATAGACCCTCTTTTTATAGATGAGGGGTTACATTTTTTACACTCTCTAAGCTGCTGAAATACAGAATACTTCTCATTCAAAAAAAAGGTTATTATTAGAAAAGAAAAAAAATGTGATTTCTTTTAGAGGAATTGTTTCTCAGTTCCTTTGGGGTTTTTTTCTGTTATGGAGACTGATTGCTGGGAGTCCTAAGTATTTCTACTCTAGATTTCTGGGTTTGGTTATTGCTGAGTACTGGTTCTCTCTGGTTTTCTGTTGTTGTTGTTGTTGCTGATTTCTTTTCCTTTTTGCTGCTTGTTGTTCATACTTGACCTTTATTTGGTCAAGTCTCTTGCTGGTTTTTCTTTCTCTTTAAAGGTATGTAACAGTGAACTTTATACAAAAATTATTGAATTTAGACCTTGTTTTAAACTTGTTGGTTCATGTTGTGTTTTCTTCAAGAATATGTGAATCTGAATCTTCTTCTCCTCATTTCTTAATGTTGAAACTGAAGTAAGATTATCATTATCTGAGTGTATGCATGCAACTCTTGGAATCTTCTTGGTTATGTGTTGAGTTTCTGTTAATAAGCTTAACGTTTGATAGCCAGGTGGAAATTTCATATGTGTTTAGCATGTTAGAAAGATAAATTGTACTAGGGTAGATGAATTTGACCTTCCAATAGTCAAATTCACCCCACGGTAGTGCATAAACAGTAGCCTGAGGTGTTGGAAATCACCTCCTTTTACGGATAAAGTGGGTAATCAAAAGGCTCTCCAGAGTAAAGAATCTGAATCCCTTAACATGATCAGATTTATTCTCTAAAAGGGGCCTAAAAAATCAAAGTCGTGGTATAAGTATGAGTTGAATGTCAATAGACATAAAAAATGACCTTATTGGAAATGAATTTGACCCCCTTTTATAGTGAGATTCAGTCCATAAAAAGGCATGAAACAGCATAAGGGTAGATGAACCTGACCCTTTATAATGGTCAAGTTCACCCCATATTTTATATGCTTAGAGAGTATCTTATCACCCTTCAAGGGTACAAAATGAGGTAATCAACAAAGGCTCTAGAGTAGGGAATCTGAATCTTCCAAATGGTTAGGTTCACTCTCTCGACATGCCTAAATAATCAAAGTCAAGGAATAAGTATGGACTGAAGGTCCAAGGTATGAAAAAATGACGTTCTGGAGTTGAGTTTGATCCCTTTATGGTCATATTCACGCCAAGCAAGTACATAAATGATTCTGCCTTTAGAACAGTTAAACATGAGCATTATCAGGATTAGAATTGACCTTCTCATGGTCAGTTAAGTTCTGATGGATGCATAACACCTAATTAGTTGGGGTATTCTACAGATTACAAATGAGGGCTCAAATGTAGGGCCTTAAGGGAATTCAAGTCAGACAAATTAGTCAAAATCTTCATTTTAGTTTTCTTTCTTCGGGAAAATGTATCTTGATAGTAGTAGTCAAGCTGTAATTCATCTGTAATTTATTTTTAGAACTGTTGTAATATAAGACTGGACATTATATTTGTAATTTCAGGAAATGTATGTTCAGATTTTAAACTAGATTCGAACGGACATTTTTAGACAGTTTAACATTTGAAAATGGGCCAAACTATTGACAATGGCTTGACAAGGTTTAAAATAGCTCGAACATGGTTTCTGGGGTCTGAAAAATACGAAAAGATTTTAGCCTCATGGTTGTGTGTCTTCAAAAATTAAATACAAATTTTCAGGCATCAATAGTTTAAGTATTCAGATTTAATTAAAAATTCAAAAGCGTTCTTTTTCGAAACCTCTTTTCTACAACTTTGTGCTCAAATTGGTCTGCCTAAACGCCCTGTAAACTCCCATTGAAATTCTGAGAAAAATGATTATTTTTAGATCAAAGGAGTTTCGAAGTATATACAAATATGAGTTTGTCATTTAAGGCGTTTCTCATCAGAACCACTTCGTATTTTTTAAATTCCAGAATCCGTAACCACGTGTAGGATTTAATATATGAAACATATATGCATGGGTCTAGGATATCTGAATTTGATAAAACCATTCAATTAATGATCTATGCGTTTATTTGACCTTTCAAGTATGTAATTTGTCAACCTGTAATTTTTCTTCGTTAACATGCTATAATTAAGATGTATAGTTACTCTCTCTTGCGAAATTAGCCACAATTAGGATTGGCCAAAGGGTTAAACGATAAAAATGGGGCTAAAATGTGGTCATAGCCCAAGTATCTTGTCCTTTAGGCTAGTGAACTTAATTTTAGATAATTCTCTACATATCCTCTAGGTAGAAAGGAAAAATACCCCTTTAGTTTGAAATTCAGTAAGTGATCAAAAATTATCTCAAATTACCATAATCTACACTTGGGAGTGGCAACTCATGCCCCCGACCCTCACTCCAAACGACTAATAAAATGCATATAGCAACCACGGGCGCATTTCATGTGACGTGATTGCCATGAGTTCAAAAACAACAAGTGTACGTCATCGTAACTTGTCCAAGATAAATCCATAAACGTCCTAATTAATTTTAAAAATAAAATACTCCTTCAAATAGAAAACATAAAGAATAATCAAACATCACCTCAAATAGGCACTATAAAACTGTCATGACCATAGTCTTGACTACGTAATCTACACTCGGGTGCGACAACTCATGTCCCCATCTTCAACTTCAAATTATATTAAATCACGTGTTGTAATTGCGGGTGCATTTCATGTGGCGTAATTGTAATATGTCCAAAAACAAACAAGTGCACGCCATTGTGACTTGTTTCAAGATAAATTCATAAATATTAAAAGCGGCTAAAAAGTGAAAAAAGGATAAAAATCACAATAGGTTTAAAATATGTAATAAATCAGATAATTAGGCCAATTATTAATAGTTAAGAGACCGTGCTAGAACCACGAAACTCGGGAATGCCTAGCACCTTCTCCCTGGTTAACAGAATTCCTTAGATTTCTGGTTCGTAGACAACTTAAAACAGATTCAAAATTCCTCAGTTTGATATTTTTAATAAATAAGCGGTGTCCCGGAACATCGTCAAAAATCTGGGTGGCGACTCTGAAAACTAAAATAAATCCCAAATCCGAATAATGTCATATAAAGTGGAAAAACTCCCTTATTACCCTTCATTAATCTGGGAGGGGAGTTGTGAAAAAGGAGGTGTGACAGTCATTACTCTTCAGTCTCACTCACATGGATCACAAATGCCTCCATCAGCCCGAAACAATGATAAACATGCATGTAGTTAACAATACTGAGACTGAGATATGAAATGTTATGCTATAACAGGACTGAGTGTATGACATCAAATAATCACAACATGAGACAACAATATACGACCACTCGGGTCTTAGCTTTTCCCGCGTGAAGCCTAGCATTTATACTTAACACGATTTCTAACATGTTTACAATTACCACATTAATAGATGCACAAATATCATTACGGAATAATCACTAAGCGGGGCCATAGGATAAGCCAGGACACAAATACCCGGTGCACGCCTGCACGCCCGTCACTTGGCATGTGCGTCACCTCAACAATAGTCATAAATCATTTAGCTCGGGGTTTCGAACCCTCAGAACCAAGTTTGGAAATGTTACTTACCTCAAAACTCTCCGCAATGCCTTTGCCTCTAAATCCGGCCTCTGAGTGCTCCAAATCTACCAAGTTCAGATTTTTATCATCAAATTATGCTTAAGGTGTGAATCCCAATCGAAAAATATTAATTTAGCTCAAAAACTCGAATTTAGTCAAAACCCGACCCCCAGGCCCACGTCCCGAAACTCAGAAATATTTACAGAAAAGTGTTCTTCTTCCTCCCAGGATTCCGTACATATAAATAACACCAAAATCAGAGTTCGTTTGACCCCTCAAATCGACCCCTAAAGGTCTCTTAATCTCAAGCCCTAAAACCCAAATTTCTACCGTTTTTTCATGAATTTACACTGGTTTTATGCTCTATAATCACTCATAATCGAGTTTTAATGATTAGAACACTTACCTCTATGAAGAACAAGAATTTTCCTCTTCGAAATCGCCCCGCAAGAGCTCTTTGCCGTACAAGAATGGTGTAAAATAAGGGTTAATTCGCGGAAGGGTTTAATTAATTATGCCTAGTTATTACCCTTCGCGAACGCGGCCACATGTACGCATTCGCATAGAATAACCCAACAGACCCCTCCTTTTTACACTATGCGAACGCGAACCTCTGCCCGCGAACGCGATTCCTAACCGACCTCTAGCTACGCGAACGCGTATCACCAACCGCGAATGCATAAGCCAAATGGCCCCCAGCTCCCTTTCCTTCTACGCGTTCGTATTCTAAGCCCTGCGTTCGCGTATTAGACTAAGCCAACCCCTTCGTGTTCACGTCCACCACCATGTATTTGCGAAGGCAAAAAAACCAGTAGCCTCCAACTTTCCTCTTCGCGGACGCGGGACTCCCTTCGCATTCGAGAAGAAGGAAATCAGATACAGCAACCAGCAACAGCTTTTCACCCATATTCGATCTGAAACCACCCCGAAACACACCCGAGGTCCTCGGGACCTCAACCAAAGTTACCAACACATCCCATAATATCATTCAAACTTAGTTGCACTCTCAAAACATCAAAACACCAAATTTACATCGGATTCAAGCCTAAGAACTTTGATATTTCTAAAATACACCAATAATGCCGAAACTATCCAAATCAACTCCGCTTGACCTAAAATTTTGCAGACAAGTCCATAATGACATTACGAAGATGTTCCAACTGTCGGAATTCCATTCCGACCCCGATAACCTATTTTCCACTGCCGAACAGAAATCACCAAAAACTAACTTTCGCCAATTCAAGCCTAATTCTACACCGGACCTCATAAAATTATTCCGGACATACTCCTAAGTCCCAAATCACCTAAAGAAGCTATTCGAGTTATAGTGTCTGCATTCTGAGGTCGTTTACCAATAAGTCAACTCTCAGTTGACTTTTTCCATTATAATGTTATTTTTAAGGACTAAGTGGCTAAACTCTCATTACAACCATTCTGATTTCAAGCCTACCAACTCTAACACATCAATAACAGTATAACCAACCTATGACCAGTCAATAATAGTAATTATAATGTAGGTTTTTAAGTAACGACAGACCCGATCGTTAAAATCCGTATAGAGCCTTGTCCAATTTGAATACATGTTCAGGATGCACATGGCATTCAAAGCCCGGAGGCTGCTTAACATAGACCTCTTCCTTAAGAAAACCATTCAAAAAGGCAATCTTCACCTCCATTTGGAACAAGGTTAATTTCATATGTGATGCAAAGCCGATGAGGATCCTGATGGCTTCTATGCGAGCAACTAGGGCAGATATCTCATCATAGTCGATCCCTTCCTCCTGATTGTAACCTTGGAAAACAAGCCTTGCTTTACATTTTCATCCAGCTTATTCCTGAATACCCACCCGGTTCCGATGATGGTTCTGTCAGAGGGTCTAGGTACCAGGTGCCATACCTTGTTTCTCTCAAACTGATGCAGCTCCTCTTGCATAGTTGTAATGCAGTCTGCATCCTTTAGGGCTTCCTTGATATTTTTGGGTTCTATTTGAGATAAAAAGGCTAGGGAATTTCTGGTTTTTTATCGTGTTTGGATTCCAGAATCAAGGGGAGTGATTATGTTATCAAGTGGAAGAGATATTTTGTGTTTCCAGTTTAGGACTTGGATCTGATTGGTAGAGGAACTGGGTAAATCAGATGGGTTCCTGCATTCCTCGTTCAGCTACCTGTGGAATGCCTTGCACTGCATCTCCAACCCTTTCTTCAGCTTCAGTGGTAGTAATTGGGGTACCAGGTTCCTCTAGTAAAGTGGACGAGGATGTTTCATTGTCTTCACTTGCTTCCTTCGTCTAACTAATCATGTAAGCTTTGCCATTTGATACATCAGATATTTCTCCAGGAACCAAAAGTGATTCATTATCTTGATCATCACTGTCTCCTTCCTTGTTAGAAGAAAGTGTCTCATTAATTATCACATGAACACTTTCTTCCCCACATTGTGTCCTTTTGTTGTAGACTTTATAGGCTTTTCTTTGAGAAGAATATCCCAGAAAAATTCCTTCATCACTTTTTGTATCAAACTTCCCAAGTTGGTCCTTCCCATTGTTAAGAACATAACATTTTCATCCAAAGGTTCTCAAATGAGTTATCTTGGGCTTTCTTCCATTGAGTAGCTCATAAGGGGTTTTGTTCAAGAGGGACCTGATCATGCACCTGTTCACCAAATAGCATGCAGTGTTTATTGCCTCTGCCCAGAAATTTTTGGCAATTCTACTGTCAATAAGCATTGTCCGTGCCATGTCTTCTAGAGTTGTGTTCTTCCTTTCAATAACACCATTTTGCTGAGGGGTCCTTGGGGCTGAGCAGTTATGACTGATCCCATTTTCATCGCAAAATTCATCAAATTTGGCATTGTCGAATTTTGTTCCATGGTCAGATCTGATGCAAGCTACCTTCAATTCCATTTTCACTTGGATTTTCTTAACAAAGGCCACAAATACCTCAAAGGTCTCATCTTTTGTTCTAAGAAACAGTGTCCAAGTGAATCTTCAATATTCGTCTACAATCACAAAAATATACTTCTTTTCACCTCTGCTTGGTATTCTCATAGGACCACATAGATCCATGTGAAGGAGTTCGAGGGGTTTTGATGTGCTAACATCATTCTTTGGCTTAAATGATGATTTCACATGTTTTCCTCTAGCACATGCATCACATACTTTGTGCTCCTTGAATTTAGAATTTGGCAGACCACGAACCAGGTTCTTCTGTATCAATTTATTTAGAAGTGAGAAGCTTGCATGCCCCAATCTTCTATGCCACAGTTCTGCATCATCATCAATTGCCTTCAAGCAACTCATATCACCAGCTTCTAGAGATTCAAAGTCAGCAACATAGATGTTCTTGTACCTTTTGGCTACTAAAACCACTTCCCCAGTTACCAGACTAGTAACTGTGCACACTTTAGACAAGAACTTTACCTTGTTCCCTTTATCACAGATTTGGGAGACACTCAAGAGACTGTACTTCAGCCCATCTACATAAAACACGTTCTCAATTGAGTGCAAAATAGACTTTCCAACCCTTCCAACACCGAGAATGTATCCCGTTTTTCCATTGCCAAAGGATACATCCCTTCCTTGCAGGGCTTTTAGTGAGAGAAAATCCATGGTGTTCCCAGTCATGTGCTTTGAGCATCCACTATCCATGATCCATTGTAGTCTTCTCCCTCTCACTGGTCCCTACACATATAGATTACGGGTTAGATTTAGGAACCCAAACAAGTTTGGGTCCCTTGTAATGAGGAAAAGGGTGGATAAGAGCTTTTCTAATCCATGCAGGTAAGAAGCAATTTTTGCTAGTGGTACCAGGTCCCCTTTTTGTAGTCATTTTTTCAGAAAACACTTTGTTATTCTGAATAGATTGAACCCTGGCAGGGTAGTTTTATTTGAAGTGCCCATTTTTCCCACAATGGGTACAAAGCCAGTTATCTGGAACAACAATGTACTTGTTGTGAGGGTTGTAAGGAATTTTCTCCTTTTGGAACCCAATTCCCTGCCTGTTTCCACTCTTGTTAAAGTACATGGCAATGACAGCATCTGTGGACCAGGTCCACTTAAGATATTTTTCAAGATCAATTTTTAGTTTCACCAATTCAGCTTGAAGTTGCCTATTTTTCTCAAGTTCACCACATAGACTAGTTTTCACATCATTTAATTCCTCTTCAAGCTTGATGTGTGCCTCACTAGCTATTTCCTTCCCTTTCACAATACTCACAAACCTATGTTCTGATTTGAGTCCCTCAATTGTTTCTTCTAGGTCTGTTATTACCACCAAAAGGTCATCCCTTTCTTGTTCAATAGCAACAATTTTTTCTGCCAGAGTGTTCTTTTCTTTGCTCAGGTTCTCTATGGTTTCCTTCAGGTCAACAACCACTACTGTCAGATCATCTCTCTCATTTTCTATATTATTAATCTTTCCATTTAGAGATTTTTTTTCTTTTTGAAGATTACCTATGGTCTCCTTCAAATCAACCACACAGATCACTAGATCATCTCTAGATTGCTCAGCCTCTCCTAACTATATGGTCAAGGCATCCTTATCATCAACTAAACTATAGTATGCATCAATTAGAAAATTTGCTAATGACATTAATTTCTTAGAAGAGTAGGACTTCAGATTTCTCTGAACATCCCTGAAATTTACCTCATCATTGTCATCCTCTTCATCATTATCAGACTGGACCTTTAGTGCAGAAAATGAATCATATTCCTTTGCTTCGTTTTCCACTGCCATCATGGAACTATTTCTTGTATCTAGTTCCTCTTCTGATTCACTGGAGGAGTCTCCCCATTCAGCAAGAGCTTGCTTCACAACATTGTCAGCTGCACTTTTTCGGCCGAATCGTTTGTCATGAACCGGGTTCCTTTTTGCAATTTTGTCAGATTTGTGTTTGTAAAGCTCGTGCTTCAGAAGTGGACAGTCTTTGATGAAGTGCCTTGGCTTTCCACACTTTTGACAGAGATCATAGTTCCTTGGTTTACTTGAATTGCCTCTCCTCGGTATGCCACCATTTCTTCGAACCATCATTTGAAATCTTTTAGTGAGATAGGCCATGTCACTATCTTCTTCACTTGAGTCATTGTTTTCATCCTTGAGCACCAGGTTCTTCCCCTTCTTTGGTTCTCTTCTTTCACTTCTTTCTCTTCATCTCATACGTCTTCAGATTTCCAATCAGCTCGTCCATGGTTAGGGTTTGTAGATCTTTGGCTTCAGTGTGGCGTTCACCTCCCAAGAGCCAGGTAAAACACTGAGAACCTTCCGTACCAGCTTGTTTCTAGGAATTTTTTCTCCCAGTGAGTGAAGCTCATTTATGATAGATGTGAATCTAGTGTGCATGTCTTGTATAGACTCATCATCCTTCATCCTAAATAGCTCATACTCAGTGGTGAACATGTCAATCTTGGATTGTTTAACCCGAGTAGTTCCTTCATGTGCTGTTTCCAATGCTTCCCATATCTCCTTGGCAGATTGACAAGCTGAGATTCTATTGTACTCATCAGGTCCTATGCCACATATCAAGATCTTCTTGGCACGAAAGTTCTTCTCTACAGCTTTTCTGTCAATGTCGCTGTATTCTTTTCTGGTTTTGGGCACCATCACACCAGGTTCTCCAAACTTCTTCATGGGAACATGTGGAATATCACAAATGACGTCCCACGGCTTGGAATCTTCTACCATTATAAAATCATGCAATGAGTCTTCCACCATCCGTAATACTGACCATTGGATCTAGGAGGTCTGTAGGTTGATTGTCCTTCTTCAAAGTTAAGTGGAGCATCCATTTGAGATCCTTTCTAGGTGTTAACCTTTTAGAAAGAACCCGCTCCGATACCAATTGATAGTTTATATGAGTCCACCAACTGTATAGAGACCTGGTCCTATATCAGTTCCCTCAGTGTTAACTACTAGAAAAAGTATGTAAATGAAACACATGATTTTTACGTGGAAAAATCCCAACTCAAGGGGACAAAAACCACGACCTACGCTGGTAGGATTTCAACTTCACTAACTTGTAACTCAACTATTACAAGCCACTTTGTAATGACTCTATTACAAAGACTTTAATCACACTAACTTGTAATACACTAATCACAAGCCACTTTCTCACTCACTAGTTACAAAGACTTTAACCTATGACTAACTCTAGTCATAATACAAACTCAGATGGTTTATAATTTGGGTTTCCTAAAACAAGGCTTCTAAGAAAGCAAGATAGGAGTTACAATAAGGAACAAAATACAAGATTACAACTCAACTAAGGACACACATAGACTCATAGTGGAACTGGTCCGTAGTGGAGTTGTCTTCTTGTTCTTGACACACTTGAGACTTCAATGCAAGTTCAGATCTTCAATGCTTGAGAGAATATTCGTAAATGCTCAAGTGAATATCATGTTTGCCTTACACCATGCTATTATACTTCCAAGACATCCCAAGGATGATGTCTATTCTTAGTTGGTACACACTTCTTCCAATGGGAAGTGACTACTGCATTATTTCTGCACTGTAGCGTGCACAGTTGCAGGCAGTCACTTTCTGCAACTGGTTTCCAGCTGTAGAGTTGACTTGTACTTCTGTCAGGGAAACATCAAGGGATCAGGTCCCTAAACTGTTTGTTGTGAATCTAAAAGTACACTGCCCAGATTACTTGAGTCTATTACTGAATGATTGTACCAGGCATGCATCAAATCCTTTATCTAGTTCTAAGCAGAAAGTTTATTAGATCATTAAAACATAAGACTAAGAGACCTTAAACCCATCACCATCCAAATTCATTCTACCCCCGTGCTAAAATATTAGAAAGGAAAAAAAATAAAAAAAGAAAGGAGGGCCACTCAAACATGCATGTGACTTTTGAATCGATATTTCCTTCCGAAAACTAGCTAATCTTTGAAACACCTTAAGGTCATGACCTGTTTTATACTACATACAAATAATGGATAAAAATGAAATCATACCCCTAAAATTAAGGAACGGTGGAAAATTATAAAAAGCATTGTCATACAGGTATAAAAAGTTTACATGTCTCTTAACAAGAGTTATTACTATCCAATGTTGCTTGTGTTTCGGTTTTTCTACTATCTTGTTGTTGTTATTGCTTCCGTAACTTTCATACTACTGCATTTTTTTTCTATATACTATATGATTATGCATGTTTATCATGAGCCGAGGATCTATCGGAAACAGCCTCTCTACCATATGAAAGTAACAAGTACAGAAATGAGTTGGCTTTTGATTATTTATGTTGCTTTTTTCTATATATCGGAGTAGGTTGTGGTTTCAGGGGAGTAGAGAGGAGCATACCTCGCTTAGCGTAAATCTAAGATTAACTTTCCACATTTTATCCGATTCGCACACAAAGGGGATTTGAGGCATGATAATCATTCACCTCTGAGCAATTTAGACCATCCAGTTAGTCAGTGGCGGAGGCAGGATTTCTGCGAAGGGATTCAAGAAAAAAGAAAAAGTAAAAAGTGATTGTGGCCGGTAAGAATTGAACCAGTGACCTTACAAAAATTTTAAACCCCCTTGATTAGTAAACTATGACTTTGGGTTATGTCAAGGGATTCAAAGTATAATATATAGAGGTAAATATCTTTCACCATGCTAAGCAGTAAATGTCTATCCTCTGTAGCTCTTCTAATGCTGTAAATTCAAGGTTGGTTGTTGCTGATCAGCAGAAGCGCGATAGTCCGTTGGACAATCTGAGACCTGATCCAAATACAGTGAACAATATTGTGTGTCGCAAGCAAGAGAAAAACACATACAAATTTAATGCCTAACCATTAATTTAAAAGTTAATAAGCAGAAAATAGTTAAACAAGCCAAAATTGATGTATCCAGCAATCTTAAAGACTTCTTCGTCCCAAGAAAACTGAGATAACACTCAGGCTAAAGCGAAAGACGACATGCATTCACTTCCGCCTTCCAAACTGAATATAGATATAATCAAGTAGCAAACAAGCCTTAGCCTTATCATATAGTTTGGACACAGAACTACAATTACAAGCAACAATTATAAGTAAATGAAGGACGAAGATGTCTTACAAAGGCTGATGTATACTGACCTCAACAAAACTTAACCCGGTGTACTAAGCTCCCGTTATACACGGGGTCCGGGGAAGAGCTGGACTACAAAGGTCTATTGTACGCAGTCTTGCCCTGCATTTCTACAAGATGCTATTTCAGAAATGCAGGGTAAGGCTGCGTACAATAGATCCTTGTGTTCCGGCCCCTCCCCGGACCCCGATATCCTCTTGAATTTGCTTGGCAGAATTCCCAACAGATTCTGCACACCACCTAGTATCAGTTAGAGAAAGGTGGTTATATCTGCAAAATCTTGAGGAATTGAATCCAACTACCAGCAATGTTCAAGAAATAGCAGTTCAAGACACGGAAAGTGATCACAACTGGCTCTCCACTACTGAACCTTCAAACATTCCAGTAGCAAAAACTTCAAGCTAGGAAAACCTCCCTTAACTACCTTCCACTCCATGCCCATGCAGGCACTAATTCCCAGTTTAAGGGCCTCGAGTTTGTGAAATTTACCAACAATGCTCAAATCCTTCCACCGCAAACAAGTAGAGGTCCTTGCAAATATGGAAGTCTTTCAGGATGCCACATACTTTAAAATGGAAAATTGTCTAAAGACGGACCCAGTACAATACCAAGGATTCCATCCAGACGATATTGCAAATTTTTCAGAACCAAATTTTTCTCTGTATGCTCATGATACTGAATGTAATTCCAGTCCAAATGGAGGTGCCTCAATTGTGGCATCGTCAAAATATTCATGGTAATACCAGAGGATATTGTCGGGCCTTAAGATGTAAAAGCGTAAGTATAAAATTTGCACATAACATAGGGTAGATATGTGAAGAATAGGCGGTTAATAGGTGTTTAAGTAGTTAAGCTAGACTCTAGTTGATTAAGGTAGTTAGTGCGTCCTAGCAGACCATGTTTAAGTTGTTAGAACCATAGTTAAGTTAGTAGTACATATACACATGTAATTATATTTGTATAATACCGATTTCATTTCTCTCATTTCTGCATCCCTCTTCTTATCTCAAACGTCTTCCCAAATTGAGTTCCATCAGTGAATGCATGGTTGAATCTGAGAGATAAACTCAGATTCGTCAAACTCACATGGTATAGAGCAGTGAAGAACTGTAATTCCGCAAAATTTCATTCAATTTGGCTGAAATTTCATCATCGTCTTCCTCGCGAAGCTTTGACTGATGATCGTCAGCGGCCGAAAAAATCGGTCACGTGCCTCCTTTGTTCGTTCATCCCTCAGATACTCCTAGTTTGATTTTGATTCTTGTAAAGCTCACAGGATCAGAAAATTATGGACTATGGCGTCGATCAATGCGAATTGCATTGGAAGCTATGAGGAAGCTAGGGTTTGTGCTCGAGACATGCAAAACGGACTCATTCAAGTCTGAGTTACATGAGGACCGGGAAACATGTAATGCAATTGTACTTTCATGGATCATGGACACAATGTATCCAAATTTTCTTAGTGGAATTGTATATGTATCTAATGCGCATCTGATTTGGAAGGATCTGAGAGAAAGGTTCGACAAGGTGAATCGTGTGAGAATTTTTCAATTGTATAGAGAGATAACCACTATCTCACAGGGAACGGATTCTGTATCTGCCTATTTCGCCAAGCTTAAGGAGTTGTGGGTTGAATATGATGAAATGGTGCCCATTCCAAATTCGAAGGAATATGTCGAACACCTTCAGCAACAAACGTTAATGCAATTTCTGAGTGTACTCAATGAGACCTATGACCAAGAAAGACGACAGATCTAGATGAAAACTACAGAGCCAACACTGAATCAAGCTTATGCTCTAATCATTGAGGATGAAAGTCAAAATTCCAATTAAATTGTAGGAAATAGAGGAGATCATGTTGCTATGAAAGCAGGTGGAGGACAATTAGGAATACAAATCAATAAAGGACAACAATACAAAAGAAAGAAGCCATTTTTGAAGTATGAATACTGCAACAAGCCTGGCCATTCAAAGGAGAACTGTTACAAGCTTGTTGGTTACCCCAACTGACTTAAAAAATAGGAGATCATACGCGGCTAACAAAGTGACGGGAGGTTCTGAAAATGATAAGCCAACACAACAAGATGAAGGGAAAGGCAGCAATAGTGGATTGAAGGCAGGGCCATACTTCACTGAAGATCAATACAGGTAGATTTTAAGCATGTTGAACAAAGAAACTCCTGAATGTCAAGCTAACATGACAGGTATTGATACCTCTGTTGCAGCCAAGCGCACACACAAGTATACATGGGCGTCAAGTAATAAAGTGATAAGATAGAGTGTCGAACCCACGAAGACTTATGATTAACAATTAACTAAATTAGACTTTCCTAATTATATAAACAAGGATTAGCCTAGAAGTATGTAATTCTAACTGATTAAAATAAAGAAAAACTAATAATGAACTTTGAACAGAGGAAGAGCAAATTTTTATATTATTAATGTTGTGAAAATGATCTAGGGTTATGGGCTATCTAACATTCTTAATGTATTCTTCAATTGAATTGACTAACTAATTTATCTAGTTTATTGGTTAACAGGGTTAATATTGCTCATAAGAATTTGTCGAGTTCTTACTCGCCTATTCAAGCTAACCTAACATCTATATGTCTATGGAATTAAAACTAGCAAGAGCGCATTTATAAAACCTGTAAATTAACTAAGCAAGACAATTAGGTATATGTCTATCCTAACCGTGAGTCTGTTCTGCGATGCCCAGGTTCATGAACTTGCTCTACTCAATCCTATGTGCAATCTAGAATTCCAACTTTCAAGTTCAACTCTAGATTCGTAGATAGTATGCAATTGGTATCAAGCAATCAAATAATTAAGCACAAGATTGAATAAATAAATTAAATTATAAATTGGGAAAGCAAAATCAATATCCGAATTAAAATAGTCATGAAAGAACAACAGCCCTAGAACGTAAAGTTGTGCTCCACATAGACATGGTAGCAAAACAACAAATTATACAAAGAAACATAAAAAAATACTAAGTTTGGTGGAAGAAAAGATGGAACCCGGCTTCCACGGCGACTCTATGCTCTCCCTAGGTCAAAAGTCTGTCCAAAATGTTTTCCACTCTTCCAAAATAGGTTTAGGACCCCATTTATACAAGTTGGAGGGTGTGTAGGGCCAAAATAATCAAGTCCCGTGCGAAATAGGACAAGTTCACATTTAGAGCGTCTAGGGAAACGTGGGGCGCTGGCCCTAGCACTCAACTTTTCAGCATTCTATTTTGTGCGCCACAGGTAGCACCCCGCGCTGTCTGTGGTGCTCAACTAGGCCATTTCGCCTTTTCTTCCCATTTTCGCAACAATTCGCATACTTTCATCCCAAATCGCATCCGAATGATTCCTACACATATAGATACCATAAATTAGCACAAATCATTATATTATACATCCGGAATTTACGAGACATGAGCACAATGCGAGGAAATATACATAAAAATATACATACTTTAAGTCGAATATCAACACCCTATACTTAAACGTTGCTCGTCCTCGAGTCAACTAATAAATTACTCTATCTTTGATCACTCTACACCAACGACCATGGTTGATAGCAACAGTTAAACTCTAGCACATTCAATCACCACACACTTCCCTTTAACTTATTCCATGCTTTAAAAATATTCAAAATAAAGACAACATGCTCGTAACAATCCTAGATTCAAAATCCGGCTCAATGTCACAATGTACACATGGATTGAAAACCCAACATCATAGAGAAATCTAATAATGTTATATATCCCTCATGAAACCATGTGCCCTCACAAAAAAAGCAAAGAGAATAAGTTGAATCTACTCATCCGAATCCCATGATCAAATAAATTTTAAGGACTCACATATATCAAAGAAAGTCGCTCACTCTGACAAAAGAAGTCACATGCATGCAATTGGTACCATAGTCTTACCTTCATGTAAATCTTTACTAATGTAAGCTCGCTCGATCAAAAATCAATTAATACTTTGTCATGGTTGTAACGTGGGCTAAGGGACGGGTATGATATATTTTAGGAATAGTGGCTAATCCTCTTACGCACTTTAACACCTCACCAAATAACATAAGCGTGAATTCTTCAATCCACTTCAATTTCACAAACAATATTACCCTCAAAACTATTCCCTTTTTCTCTAAGCACTATCGTCATTTACACTCCACTAGCAAAAACAAGATATTTATTCAACTACATTTTTTCTCTTTTTTTCAGATTTTTTTCCTTTTCAACTTCCAGTAGTGGTGTATTATTTTACAAAATAAGTGCACCCTTCTTTATTTCATTGGTTCCACTCAAAAGTCACTCACATTCCCTCCTTACTTCTTCAAGCGCTCATTTCATAATTAAAGTGCTTTAAGAGGTAAAATGATCAAAAATATAAATTAAGAACAAAAGGGAATAGGCTCGTAATGTGGGTGTCAAATAAAAGTCTATAAGCTCAAAAGGGATAACTAGGGATAAGTTTTATTTATGGCAAGCAATAAGCACAAAAAAATCAAAGAAAATCTAAAATAATTTTTCAAACCGAGTATCACCTAAAATTTCGCTTCAACTCACGTATCGGGCAAGTTCTAGACTCAATCACAAAAACATGTACTACACAAAAATCTCACCACACATGGCACATGACTAACTATGGACGGTCCCATTCCGACTCTCAAACACTGCAAGTATTCATGGAGCCGCAAGATATTAAGCATTAAGCACAAAGCGAACAATGGTAAGATAAATGAGACGTAGGCGTCACAAAACATGATATCCAATATACAAAGACATCAAGATCAATTCCAAAATATAGGGAAGATACTACACTTGCCAAAGCCTAAATATGGTGCTATTAAACAAGTCAAGGTGCCTAGGAATCTCATCTTTCTTCCTCCATTTATTCCCTAAATTCTAATCTACTCTACAAATAAAAAGATAAAAAGAAAAACTACTACCCAGTTCAAACTACATCCCATGAAAAAGAACCGAGGCACAAAAAAAAAATACAGGGGATTATTACTACCTAAAGAATGCTAAAAGACATATTTTTGGATTTTTGTTTAGATTTTAATCCCTCAAGAAAACTGTCTAGGAGATCCATCGTCGGGAAAAGCCCAAAATTTTCTACCTTTTTTGTTTTTATTTTTTATTTTTCTTATTTTCCACATTTAAAAAAAATTAAGCTACTAAAATACTACACAACTACGAAAACAAAAATAAGAAGCTAAAATCAAAATAAGAAGTTAACATTTTCTAACATTCTACTACTAATTATCTAGTGGAATTCTCCCACCCCGCACTTAAAGAGTGTAGTGTCTTGAATGCACAAATAAAGTAAAATAATAATGAGGGTGGACAAGAAACTCCCTGAAAAGCCAAAGGCCGAACCAATAGCGGCTCACGGGGTACCCAGACTTCCCCATGCATGGTCCTTTGTGTGGGCACCCCACACTTAGTTCTCACCATTTAGCTCGCTTTTGCACTCTTCCGATAACTTTGCTTCCTATGCTTATAATCCTACAAAATAAAAACACACACTACAAAAATAATATAATAAAAATAAAAATAAAAAAGAAGTAAAGTTGGGTTGCCTCCCAACAAGCGCCTATTTAAAGTCGCGACACGACTTGAACCACTTTTTGCCTCCACCTTGAACTTATGAATTGTACCCCTAATTGGGCATCCATTTTGTGGCTATGCTCTTTTGGTGGGGAAACAAAAATAAACAGGCCAAGTAATAAAATTTCCACTCTATACTTCTCAGCCTTTATATGAGGAATGTAATTTTTTCTCTGTAGCACGACAAATCCAAGAATGTAAGCAGCTTGTTCCTCTTCCATTGACTCCTCCAAAGGCTTAGATGACTCTATTTCCATGTCATCATCTAAACACAATGTAGAAAAATATTTAGAATGAATACCAACACGCCCCAACTTTCGAATTGTATTACTATTTACATCCTTATATTTACATGCACTAGAGTCTTCAAATATAACATTATCTGCTACCTCGCATGGCTCTAGTGTAGTTTTCTCAACGTGGACATCATCAATAAATGTATGGTCGAATGATTGACTCTCCACTTTTAGCTCCTCAATTTGACATATAAGATCCTTTTCAGTTTCACACAACTCAGACTATTTTGTTGGGCGTTAGACGTATCAACCTTAATTGATCTCCCAAATCAAATCACGAATAGCAGTGCCAAATTTATCGATCTCTTGTCCTAGTTCAACTCTTTCTTCTATTAAGTATTTCATCCTGTAACGACCAGATCGGTCGTTTTGAGAATTAACACATCAGTGACTTAAGGTCCTGAGCAACTTCATAATATATATTATGACTTGCGTGCGCAGTCTGTAAATTTTTCTGGAATATTTTTATATGAAAAATTGATTAAAATGTGAAATAGAGCTTTAAAACTCAACTGAGTTGACTTCGGTCAATATTTTGAGCAAACAGACCCGGATCTGTATTTGACTGTTTCCGTAGATCCGTATTGTGATTTGAGACTTGGGGATATGCCCAAAATTGAATTTGGAGGTCCATAGCTCAAATTATTGCCGTTTAACGGAATCTAGATATCTAAGGCTAAAGATTTCTAAAGCTTGACCGAAGATTGGACTTTTGAGCAAACTACCCCGGAATGGAATTTTGATTAATCCAATAGCTTTGTATGGTGATTTCGGACTTAAGCGCATGTTCGGTTTTGGATTTGGAAATTAGTAGGACAATTCGGCACATTTTGGCGAAAGTTGGAAAATAGAAGATTTTTGGAAAGTTTGACTTGCGAGTTGACTTTTTGATATTAGGGTCGGAATCCGATTCTAAAAATTGGAACAGCTCCATTATGTTGTTTATGAGTCGTGTGCGAAATTTGAAGTCATTCTGTATTGATTTGATACGTTTCGACACAAAATATAGAAGTTGGAAGATTTGAAAACTCATAATTTGATTCGATGCACGATTCGTAATTTCGGCGTTGTTTGACGTAGTTTGAAGCCTCGATTAAGGTCGTATTGTATTTTGGGCCATGTTGGTATAATTGGTTAAGGTACCGAGGGCCTCGCGTGAATTTCGGAAGGTAAATGGAATGGATTTTGGACAAAGAGGGTTGCTGGAAATTTCTGTTGCGGAGTTGTTCGCCATAAATTTCTGGTGCATGGATCCAACTTTGAAAGCTTATATCTTGCAATATATAAATAATTTGAATATTATCAGAATATAAAAGTGGTATCCCTTTGATTTTAGTTTTCATAAAGTTAAACCGTTCATCATTTGGAAATTTGTACAGAAAGTTATGATGGATTAAATAAAGGCTGGTAAAGCCGTTCTGATGCGTGGAGCCGATTTTGAAAGCTTATATCTCGCAATCCATAAAGAATCCGAAAATTATCAAAACACGAAAGTTGTAGCTCTTTGATTCTAGTTTCCAGAAAGTTAAACCATTCATTATTTGGGCATTTGTACTTAAAGTTATAATCAACGGAATGAAATCTGGTGCAAGCAAGTTGTAGTGTGGACTTTTAGCGAAGGAAAATGGACTTTTAGTTACGGATGAGCAGAAACTTAAGGACCAAAAATGATCATTTTCTTCATTTCGTTTTGGATTTTTGGAGCACGGTTCTTGGGCAATTTTTAGGCGATTTTCACGGGAAAACATTGGGGTAAGTGTTCCTTATCCTATATTGATTATATTTCATGATAAATCGACAAAGCAAAAGCAATATCCGAATTACAATAGTCATGAAATAACCATAACCCTAGAACATAAAATTGTGCTCCAAATAGACATGGTAGAAAAACAACAAATCATGCAAAGAAACACAAACAACACAAAGTTTGGTGGAAGAAAAGATGAAACCCGGCCTCCACGGCGGCTATGTGCTCTCCCTATGTCAAAAGTCTCTCCAAAATGTTCTCCACTATTCCAAAATAGGTTTAGGACCCCTTTTATACAAGNGGGGGGGGGGGGGGGGGGTGTAGGGCCGAAATAATCAAGTCCCGGGCGAAATATGACAAGTTCACATTTTGAGCATCCAGGGTAGCGCGGGGCGCTAGCCCTGGTGCTCAACTTTTTAGTATTCTATTTTGTGTGCCACAAGTAGTGCCCCACGCGGCATGTGGCGCTCAACTGGGCCATTTCGCCTTTTGTTTTCACTTTTGCTCCAATTCGTGCACTTTCGTCCCAAGTCGCTTCCAAATAATTTCTACAAATAAAAATACCATAAATTAGCACAAATCATTGTATTATACATCCGAAATTTATGAGATATGATCACAATGCGAGACAATATACATAAAAATAGGCACACTTTAAGCTGAATATCAACCTTTTTAATAGAAAACTTTCCTTGTATAGAATGGCTAATTGACTATGGAGCTACACATCACATTGCTGGTGATTTAGATGCATTAGAGGCCAAGGACAAAGTAAGTGCATATAGTAATGAAAAGGTTCACTTACCTACTGGATGAAAGGCTAATGTTTTACACATTGGAAAGGCAGTCATACTTGATAAAGTGGAATTGGATGATGTCCTGTTTGTGCCTGAGTTCAAATTTAATCTTTTGTTAGTTTCTAAGCTAACTAGGCAACTGTTGTGCTCAATGAATTTCTTTCCTAACTTCTTCTTGTTTCAAGACCTTTACAATGGCAAGATGAGGTGGATTGGTAGAGAGAAGGGTGGTCTGTACATATTGAAGAAAGGATTCAAAGGAGATTTGGAAAAAAAATTCAGAGGAATAAAACAGTTTGCATCAACTATAACCACGAGGAGTAATGAGGAGGATAGAGCCCTTTGGCATAGAAGACTAGGCCATGCCTCAGTTAGTACTATGAGGAATATGGATCTCTTTCATAATAAAGTTGTAGATATAACAATGAATTATGACTACCCTGTATGCTCTCTTGCTAAGCAAAGTAGATTAGTAAATTTCTCTTTTTGACTATTGTTGATGATAATACAAGATATACTTGGATACACTTACTTTAATTCAAAAATGATGTTTTTGGTACTAAAGAAGTTCCTTTCTATGTTGCAAACACAGTTTCAACTTAGAGTCAAAGTGGTTAGGACAGATAATGGGACAAATTTTTTTAACAAACTCATGACAAAGTTGTTTGATGCTTATGGGATAATTCATCAAAGTAGTTGTGTATACACTCCACTACAAAATGGAGTAGTGGAGAGGAAACACAGACATATTCTAGATACAACAAGAGCAATGAAGTTTTAAGATAATGTCCCTACAAGATTCTAGGGTGAATGATTAAAACAACAGTCCATGTGATCAATAGATACTCTATATGAAGCTCTACATAACAAGTCACCTTCATTAGTTCATCTTAAGGTGTATGGATGTCTTTGCTATACTACCAATGTTATTAAAGAAAAATTTTCACCAAGAGCAAGGGCAGCTGTATTTCTGGGATATGCAGAAGCACAGAAGGGCTATAAGCTAATGGACTTATCTACTAACTGCTTCTTTATTTGTAGAAATGTGGTATTCAAGGAGCATATCTTTCCATTTGCCAAAATTGCTCCCCAAACTCACAATGCAGAAGAACACACAACAGTTGATGTGTTTGTGACACATCCTGAGAAACATGAGCTCTCATCACAGTATCCTCCTAATAATGCAGACTTGCAGCTTGAGATGTTGGAGATAGTAGCCAGAGGAGTCTACTGAGCCAAGAAGTCATGATGCATATACAATAGTTGACACTGTAGGAAGTGAAGAAGATGTAGAGGGAAATGCTCATGTTGAGCAGGTCCTACCAGTGATTACAGAGGATAAAATTGTTGGCATACCTGAAACTCGAGTTGTTGTTTCAATTCCAGATGATACAAATCTATTAACACCTACACAACAACAATCAACATTGATAAATGATGCCATTCTCCCATCAATTATAGAGCTGGAAAGCAATGAAGTAAGAAATTCCAAGAGGGCTTCAAAGGAGCCATTATGGCTACAAGACTATTAGACTACCAAGAAGGGACAGGGATCCATATCTACTGTCCAACTACTTATCCTATGCAAGGTTGACAAACAAATGCAGGAGCTTCATGACTAACATTTCCACATTGACTGAGCCAAAGACCTTCACCAAGGCTTCAAAGGACAAAAGTTGGATTGAGGCAATGGAAATGTAGATCAAGGCACTAGAACGTAACAAAACCTGGAGTATTTTTCACCTGCCAAATGGACAAAAGGCCATTGGGTCGAAATGGGTATACAAGATCAAGTATAGGGCCAATGGAGAAATAGAAAGATTTAAGGCCAGACTAGTTGCCAATAGGTATAACCAAAGAGAAGGTTTGGATTACAATGAAACCTTCTCACCAGTTTACAAGATGGTAATTATGAGGTCTGTTATTGCTCTTGTCGCTTCTAGAGGTTGGAATATTTCACAAACAGATGTATATAATGCATTCTTGCAGGGAGGTTTGTAAGAGGAAGTATATATGGAACTTTCTCAAGGTTTCAGGAGACAGGAGAAACAAAGGTCCGTAGACTACTGAAGTCATTAAATGGTCTGAAACAAGCTTCGAGGCAATAGAATATTAAGCTTAGTGAGGCTCTTATAGTTGTAGCTTATGTTCAAAGTCTTCAGGATTACTCCTTGTTCACTAAGAAAAGGGGGGAAGACTTTGTGGCAATGTTGATATTTGTAGATTACTAGTTGATAACTAGAAATAGCACATGGTTCATCAATGAGACTAAGGATGTGCTTCGTCAACAATTTAAGGTCAAAGATATTGGTGATCTTAAATACATCTTGGGAATTGAAGTGTTGAGATCCAAGAGTGGAATTCTGTTGAATTAAAGGAAATATTGTCTTCAACTGATCTTTGATTTAGGCTTGGGTGGTGCCAAGCCTGTCTCCACTCCAATAGACCTTAATCAAAAGTTCACTTCAGCCGAATTTGACAGACACGATGGGGCTACAGGTGATGAAGTACTACCTGATGCAAGTGAATACCAACGACTGATTGGTATGCTGATTTACCTCACCATTATAAGGCAAGATATTGTGTTTGCAGTGCAAACTCTCAGTTGAATGTGAGAGTTTTCAAATACATTAAACAAGCGCCAGTGATTGGAATATTTCTAAGCATCTCTAATGGAGACAACTTGACCTACTTCTGTGATGCTGATTGGACAAGTTGTCCAAAAACACGCTGATCAGTCACCGGATACTTGATCAAATTTTGTGATTCGTTCATCTCTTAAAAATCAAAAAAGCAGCATACAGTGTCAAAAAGCTCTGCAGAAGCAGAGTATCGAAGTGTAGCAGTAGTGACAGCATAAATTGTGTAGTTATTGGGGCTAGATGCTGAGCATGGAGTGACCATCAAGAAGCATGTGAATGTCTATTGTGATAACAAGGCTGCATTACAAATAACAGCTAATCCTATCTTCCATGAACATACTAAACATATAGAGATAGATTGCTATTTTGTGCGTGGAAAGACTAAAAAAAGGTATACTCATGCCTCATTTTGTGGGGATGAAGGATCAACGGGCTGATTTATTGACTAAGGGGCTTGGCCACTCACAACATACATTTCATTTAGGCAAGCTTGGAGTGCTCAACATTTTGCACCCTTCAACTTAAGGGGGAGCGTGAAGAATAGGCGGTTAATAAGTGGTTAAGTAGTTAAGCTAGACTCTAGTTGGTTAAGGTAGTCAGTGGGTCCCAGCTGACCATGGTTAAGTTGTTAGAACCATAGTTAGGTTAGTAGTAATACACATGTAATTACATTTGTACAATACCGATCTCATTTCTCTCATTTATGCATCCCTCTTCTTATCTCAAGCTTCTTCCCAAATTGAGTTCCATCGGTGAATGCACGGTTGAATCTGAAAGATAAACTCTGATTCATCAAACTCATAAGATATCCACGGAGGAATGTCTACTGAAAAAGATGAGGAAATCTATTCTCCTAGATAATGCTGCAAGCCAGGAGAAAGACTCAAAGCTAGATATCTCAAGTGAATTAAATCAGGAATTGAACTGGGAAAAGCATACAATCCCATTAAAGCAAGATCTACTACACTTACTATATTGAAATGCAACAACTTTGGCATGAACATTTCCTCTCTAAAACAGATAATAGAACGGACCTCATTATTTGGATACCTAGCCAATACTCACTCAATAGTATGATCACATGTGATCAATTGGACACTGATCCTACCTCAGACTCTTAGAGGAATAATGCTTGGATTGCGCAGATGTTTGATAATTCTCTTCCCTCATAACATTCGAAATATTCATGTTTCGAGCTTCTCTCAAGCAGAGTTCACATGTCACATCATGCATCCAACAACTCTCAAATTGTGTATGCAAATCAAACCTTTATCTATAAGTTCTTTCAGACATTTCCTGCCACTTCTTCTATGCTTTTCATCTGTTCTACCTTCAGGAATCCCTCAGTAGCCCATAACTCCACAAGTTTATCGACAAAAATCAGTTCATCCTTTGAAGAAATTGCAAAATACAGAGAACACGGTTTAAGTGATGAGGCAAGTGATGGTAACTCAATGCAAACACCCTCATGCATTGGACGTCAACATCAGTGCATACCGTTGAACTTATATTCTTGACAACACTTTTCCACTCATCGAGTGATTTACCAATTTTGGAGAGAAGTGCGGCAATCAAAACATGTACTAGAGGTAATCCGCCACAGTTTAGTGCAATTTATTTTGCCAAGTTGTTCAAAGTCAAGGGAAAAACAATCTTTCGCAAAAACCTTTTCGTATAACAAACTCCAACTTCCATCAAAATTCATGAGGCGCATATGATAAGGAGTCTTACCTGAGCTAGCACATTCAGCCACCTCCACATTCTAAGTGGTCATGAGTGTTCGACTCCCGTTGTTATACTCTGGGAAACATCGTTTTATACCATCACAAGCTTTTCTAGTCTATATGTCATCATGACTACCAAGTATCTCCCGCATTTTAGAAGCTTTTGCAGTCGGTCTACTGGTTGATCATCATCTTGCTGCTCATGAAATTCATTGGTCTTTCCATTTATAGAAGAAAGAAGGCCTAAACATTTCTCACACATTACTCTTATGAAACCGTTTCTTTTAATTGGCCCACAAAATTTTTGGCGAGTCGGAGCCGCTCGCCCGGACATTAGCACAAGAAAAATTGGACATCATCTTGAGTTACTGTTTTATGACCCTAATATTCCAAAAAATAAAAAACGGTCATGACGAAGAAATGACTATTATTTATTAGGTTATTTTGATGGACCTACAAGATTTTAGGCGAATCGGAGCCCATCGTCCGAATTCATGACGATGGTGTGGACAATAGCACACGAATAATTAGAAATCGTCTTGAATTCCTATTTCATGGCCCTAAAATACCCAAAAAGTGAGGAACATTCATGGAGAAATAATGACTATTGTTCATTATATCGTTTCTGGTGTGCCCATAAAATTTTAGGCGATTTGGAGATCATAGCTTGGATTTATGAGGATATCATGGATATTAGCACATGAAAAACTAGAAATCATCCCGAATTCCTGTTTTATGGCCCTAAAATGGCAAAAAAGGATGAATGATCATGGAGAAATAATTACTAATATTCATTAGGTCGTTTCTTATGGGCCCACAAAATTTTAGGTGATTCGGAGACCGTCGCCCGAATTTATGAAAATGGCGTAGACATTAGCACTCGAAAAATTGGAAAACGTCTTGAATTCCATATTTATGACCCTAACCCGCCAAAAATGAGGAAAGGTCATGGCGAAGCAACGACTATCATGTTTCTGATGGGCCTACAAAATTCTAGGCGATTCGGAGCCCGTCGCCCAAATTCATGAAGATGGCGTGGACATAAGGACACGAAAAATTGGAAGTCGTTCTGAATTCCTATTTTATGGCCCCGAAATGCCCAAAAAAAAAAGGAAAAGGAAAGGTCGTGGTGGAAGCGATGGCTATTGTTTATTAGGTCATTTATGATGAGCCCACAAAATTTTAGGTGATTCGGGGACCGTCGTCTGAATTCATAAAGATGGCGGGGACGTTAGCCACGAAAAATTAGAAATTGTCTTGAATTCTCGTTTTATGGCCCTATAATGCCAAAAAACGAGAACAGTCATGGTGAAACGATGACCACTATTTATTAGGTCGTTTCTGATGGGCCCACAAAGTTTTAGGCGAATCGGAGACTGTCGCCCAAAGTCATGAAGATGGCATGAACATTAGCACACAAAAATTAGAAATCATCCTGAATTCCTGTTTTATAGCTCTAAAATGCCAAAAAGGTCATGGCGAAGAAATGATTGTTGTTCATTAGATCGTTTGTGATGGGCTCACAAAAGTTTAGGCGATTCAAAGCCTATCGGCCAAATTCATGAAGATAGCGTGGACATTAGTACACAAAAATGAAAATCGTCTGAATTCGTGTTTTATGGCCCTAAAACACCAAAAAATAATGAACATTCATGGTGAAGTAATGAATATTATTCGTTGAGTTGTTTCTTATGGACCCACAAAATTTTAGGTGACTCGGAGCCCGTCGCCAGAATTCGTGAAGATGGCGTGGACATTAGCACAAGAAAAATTGAAAATCATCATGAATTCTTGTTTTATGGCCCTACATAGCGAAACAATGAATATTGTTTGTTAGATCCTTTTTTATGGGTCCAAAAGTTTTGGGCGAATTGTAGCCCGTTGTCTGAGTTCATGAATATGACGTGGACATTAGAACACGAAAAATAAAAATCGTCCTAAATTTCTGTTTTATGTTCCTAAAATGCCAAAAAAGCGAAGAACGATTATGGCGAAACGATGACTATTATTCATTAGGTCGTTTCTGATGGGCCCACAAAATTTTAGACGATTCGGAGATCGTTACGTTGCCCTAATTCATGAAGATGCCGTGAACATTAGAAGTTTGTTATTTATTACGATTTAATGACAAACTGAGAGAAAAGTCATGATTGTTACGTGTAAAACGTGTATGTATATTATAAGAATGCTTGTCATCTATTATTAGATTGACATAATTCCAATTGAACAAGTTTCGTTGTGAAAACGATCTTCTATAATCAATAACATTTTTTATTTATTTATTTATTTATTTATTTTTTATTTTTTTTGTAATGGACATAAAACCAATCTCCCTCTTTGGGACAACCTTCTTTTTCAGCCTCAACCTTCACACAAATATGTCTCTAAAATTGAACTTCACCCTTCCTCAAAAAGGAAAAAAAAAGAAAAAGAAAGAAAGAAGCACTATTTAGGACACACTAAAAAATAGCCAATAATGTAACACGTCATCATGAAACCTAATTTATTAAGAATGATTTTCTTTTTCCAAATTAAGCAAGTGTCGTCAACTTTTGGTTTAAAGACAGAAATTTCCAGAACACACTATACGTATAAATAGGTCAGAAATAGCATTTCTACCTCCTAAGGGTAGGGATAAGATTTGCGTGTACGCTATCCTCTTCAGACTACACTAGTAAAATTCTGGTAGGTTTGTTGTTGTTATTATACGTATAAATATGCGTGCTTTGCCTTTTCTTCGGTAGCTCCTCCCTTTATGCGCAGAGCACAAAAAAATTACAGATTCGATAAATCTCAAAGTTTTGATTTAAATTTTGTATTTGTATTAAAAAATTAATTTAATATTTACAAATAATTTATCTCGAACCTAATAATCAAAATGAATTGTGGTTCAGACTCCATAAACTTAAAAGCTTTAATCTTCCTTTGCCTCTTATATAAAGAAAAAATGTAACTAAAGCAGTCAACTTGTGAATCGTCATGTCCTATATATCCCCTCTTCCAAATTGTTATTTATGCTCGAAAATTGTTAAATAGAACCACTTTGCATCAAATAAAAAAAAATGAAAACTCTAAAGGATAAACAAGTTTTTCAAACAAACTTTAATTTTTCTAGATTGAACCTTGGTGGTTTTTAATTAATTGTTTGATCCTGTAATAAAATGATGAATAGGCCTAGAGCTGCAATCAAAGTTTCATAGTTAGTTGACAAAATCTATAAACAATTACGTTTGAGTTTACTAGCTGACTCTTTGAATTACTTCCTCCGGTTCACAATAATTATTTTTTGTCCCTTTTTTTAGTGTTATTTGTACATCATACCCGTTTACAATTTTGAATTTAAGAAAATAATCTTTTTAGATCTTTTATGTGTAAAAAACAGATCTCTTTAGTGTAAAAATAAATTTCTCATGTGTAAAAAAGAGATAGGGTCATAAAACTAAAAACAAGTTTGTAAAGAGCCAAAAACCAATTGACCATTTTTCTTGTGGTCTAAAATAAGTGATTTTTTCAGATTTCAAGAATGAATTAATTATTTTTCCTATATTGCCCCTGAAATAAATAATGTTGGAATATATGTAAAGAGTGTTTATGCGAAAAAATAATAAATATTAATATGATCAATTTTATTACTAATTAATTTTAAAAAGTAAATTTTTTAATTTACATAAAAATAACTAAAAAAAATCATTTATTATGAATGGGAGGGAGTAATATTTAATATAAAAGTGACAGCCACATTTGTTAACATTAATGCAAGTCGGTTAAAATTCAACTTCATGTAGAGGGGAGTCATATTGCTTCCTACTTCTTGCCTTTGAAAGTTGTTTTTTCTTTTTTCTTTTTTATTTGTCTGAGTTTTAAGCTGCCTATAATACACCTACATTTGACTTTTCATTACCCTCATTAAAGCCTTGACACCTCGTGATATAGTACCTATCTGATACTTATCAAATTGAGTTTCATTTCTGTTTTTTTAAGTAGTATGCATATATTCTATCATTGAATTTAACTTCTATATATCGACAGTATAGAAGACTTTTTACTCTATCATATTATTAAAAAAGATAATATATTATTTTTCACAGTTGTTTTTTGTCGTTTTTTTATTATTATTATGCTTATACTTTCCTGAGTCGAAAACCTACTAGAAATAACTTCTCTATCTTCGTAAGTTAAGGCTAAGGATTGCGTACACACTACCTTCCCTAGATCCCACTATGTGTAATTACATTGGGCGTATATTGTTGTTGTTATATTACTAAAAAGATAATTGTCGGTAGTCGTCCATAAAAATTGTGTTCAATAAGCTAAAGAGCAAAACAGGTTACCTGCTACGACAAGCAAAAATAGAATGAAATATCAAAAATCTTTATATTGTCGGTGTACCTTCATAAGGTAAAGGTAAGGCTTGCGTACTCATTACTCTCCATGGATCCCGCTATGTGAGATTACACTGCGCGTATATTATTGTTGTTATATTGTCACCAAAAATCTACTAGAAATAACTTCTCTATCTTCATAAGGTAAGGGTAAGAGCTGCGTACACATTACCCTCCCTAGACCCCACTATGTGGGATTACACTGAGCATATATTGTTGTTTTTATATTACTAAAAAGATAATTATCAGTACTCGTCAATGAAAATTGTGTTGAATAAGCTAAAACAAAACAGATTACCCGCTACGACAAATAAAAATATAATAAAATATTAAAGATTTTTATATTGTGGATGTATATATATTAAATCATATTGAAAACCTTACCTCCGCACCACACTTCTACCCCATATCCCACCCCATAAATATAATATAATATTTCTTGAGATCAAGACATACAAGAAGAACAACCTATACAAGATGCCGAGAAAACAGACAAACAAGAAGAATACTCTTTGAGAGGACCCCATATAAAAAAGATACCAAACAAACTTTTTGTCATACTACCCTCCATAACTTTAATGCCTTATACACACAAAATAAAAGGGACATTTTCTTGAAATTCTTGTTAATTTTTCAAACTTTACACTCTTTTCATGTATCATTCAACTATGCTAGTTCTAGCAATCCTTCAATTCCTATTCTTAAACATTATTAAAGCCGATGGCTCTACATTTCAAGCAATGCCATCTTCACAAAATGCAGCAACTAACAATTTCCAGCCAAGTATTGCTGTTGTTATTGGTGTTCTCTCCATCATGTTTTGCCTAACATTTCTCCTCCTCCTCTACGCCAAATTCTGTCGTAGATCGCCTCCTCCTGTCCAAACTACGCGAATTCAAGATGGTGTAATTCTTCCAACTACAAGAAGTTTTTCAGGTATCGATAAAACTGTGATCGAATCACTTCCTTTCTTTAGGTTCTCATTGCTCAAAGGTTCAAAAGATGGTCTTGAATGTGCTGTTTGTTTATCAAGATTTGAAGATGTAGAAATTCTTCGATTGTTACCAAAATGCAAACATGCTTTTCACATTAACTGTATTGATCAATGGCTTGAAAAACACTCAAGTTGTCCTCTTTGTAGACTTAAAGTAAGTGCTGAAGACCATTCATTGTTAACATATTCAAATAGTTTTAGGTTTTTAAGGAATCAATCTGAGCTGAGAGAAGATTCCAACTTGGAACTTTATGTACAAAGAGAGGAAAATGGTACGAATAGATCATCAAGATTCAGTATTGGGAGCGTCAGTTTCAAGAAATCCGAAAAGGGTGTCAAAGAAGAAGAATTACCAATTCAAGAAAATAATGTTTTTGATCAAACAGAAGAACAAGACAGAGTATTACTACATAAGTTCAATCATAGGATTGTTGTTTCTGATGTTGTCTTAAAACATCGATGGAGCAACGTTAGTTCGTCGGATTTGATGTTTTTGAATACTGAAATGATAAATGATATGACAAGCAATAGATTTTCATCTTTAGAATCAAGAACCAATTTAGAAAGTACATCAAAAGTGTTAAGGCAAAATGAGAAAAGAGCCATGTCAGAAATTTTAGTTTGTCCAAGATTTGAAGATCAATTTAATACTAGGAATTCTAATAGAGAGAGTTGTGGTATACCAAATAATGTGAAGGAGGAAAGGAGAAAAAGGATTTGGCTTCCAATTGCAAGACGAACAGTTCAATGGTTTGCTAATAGGGAAAGAATAAGGTATGTAGCTTGGGGATCAGATGCCGGCGAAATTCCCATCAATCACTAAGATGTTCAGTCGACTCCCTTCCCCTTTGTGGGGTCCCGACCCCTATGAGTGAGCAGAAAGGAAGGAGGAAAGAGACCCTGGTAAACCATTATAAGTAGTGAACAAATATAAGTTTCGCTGTCCGACAGTATGAAATACTGACCACACCAAGGGTTAGGCCCTGAAGCGAAGGACGAAAATGAGCAAAATCAATGTGTTCTGATTTCTGACCTTGCACCGACCATGAAAACCCGGGACAATCCTTTGATGTATAGTTTTTTTCATTGCTATTTTCTGAATTGATTAAGATTAAATTGAAAATTCGAGTTAAATTTAGATAAGTGAGAATACAATTGATCCTCTCGGGTTGGATAACTCAAAACATTCCTTCATATGTATGATAATTTGAGCAAAAAAGAAGTAAGCACTTTGAAGTTTTTCTTGTACCTCTTTTTTTCATTTCCTGTGACATTTGCTTTACAGTGTCATTTCTTAGTTAGATTTCTTTGTTGTCACGATCCAAACATTCCTCCGAAACACGTCTTGACGGCACCTAGTCTTTACGACTAGGCAAATCTAATAATTTACAATACCGGCAGTGGAAGCAAAGCTTAACATCTAACTGCAATAGATACTGGATAACCAATAACAATACCACTCGGCATGTACAATAACCAAAACACTAACATATACACTCACGAGTCACAAGCTACAAAAAGGAAATAGTATCTCAATATACTAGAGTCTAATAAAAGAAAATACAGAAAGTGTTTGACACGGGGAAGAGAAGGGGACTTCGAGGTCTGCGGACGCGACAGATATATCTTGAATTCTCCAAAGTTATCTCGACTCACTGATAATGAAGCTTATAACGAGCACCTGAATCTGCACACAAAACATGTGCAGAAGAGTAGCATGAGTACACCACAATTGGTACCCAGTAAGTGCCAAGCCTAACCTCGGTCGAGTAGTGACGAAGTCAGGTCAGGCCACTGGTATATAATAAATAAAGCAGGGAAATAAAACAGTATAATAAGAGACTGAAGTCTAATAAAGGAAAACACAATGAAATAACAGTACAACACGCGGAAATAAACAACGGGGAATCTCCCGAGATACCATCTCGTAGTCCCAAAAATAAATATGCAGGGAGAACTCCCGAGGTACCGCCTCGTAGTCTCAAAAGTAAGGTGCAGGGAGAACTCCCGAGGTACCGCCTCGTAGTCTCAAAAGGAAATGTGCATGGGGATCTCCCGGGATGCCGTCCCGTAGTCCCAAAAGTAAATATGCAGGGGGATCTCATAAAATACCGTCCCGTAGTCCCAAAGTAAATACGCAGCGTAGAAAATTACAGATGATAGGTACAACAAGAAAATCTAAAGTTTAGACTAAGTACAAGTCGAGAAAAGAAGAAGGAATTCCTTAAGCATGATGCAAAGAGTTCAGTTAAGCAATTAAGACACATAGACATGTTGTTCTACGCTGGTAACAGGGTAACTACACATGCTAGTATACTCAATTAAGGTGAAAACAGGTAATTACTCAGTAAAAATCAGGTTTTGCAACACATAGCCCGTGTACGCACTCGTCACCTCGCGTACACGGCGCTCACATATCAATATCAGTACCAAATCCTAAACGGATTTCGCCCACACAAGGTTATGCAAGTCACTTACCTCGAACCAGGCCCAAATCAATCCGTAAAAATGCCTTTTCCTTGATTATCCGACTCCGAATGGTCCAAATCTAGCCAAACACAATTACATACCATAAATATATCTATAAGAAACTAATCTAACCAATGAATCTAATCTAAAGCAAGAAATTATGAAATCGTCCCAAAAAGTCTCCCCGGGCCCACGTCTCGAAATCGGGTAAAAGTCATAAAATATGGACACCCATTCACTCACGAGTCTAACCATACAAGAATTACTTGAATGCAACCTCAAATCGCCTTCCAAAACTCAAAATTTTGGTCGATGAAATTTCTATTATTTCCCCCCAAATTTCCAACTCAAATCCCTAATGAGAAGATGAAAATAGCAATAGATTCATGAAATATAGCCCAATCCGAGTTAGAATCACTTACCCCAACAATATTCTCAAAGAAACCTCGAAAAATTTTCTCACACCGAGCTCTCAAAGTCCCAAAATCGAAACGGGAAATCAAACCCTCGAATTCCTCTTTTCTGCCCAGCAATCTCGCTTCTACGAGCCTTTAACTGCACCTATTGTGCCGTACCTGCGGGAATTCCATCGTAGGTGCATAAATGAATTAAATGGCTGGGACCGCATCTGCGAGCAATGAGTTCGCACATGCGAGCCCTCTTATGCGGTTAAGCTTCCGCATATGTGACCCCTGCCCAGGCCGTCCATACCCGCTCCTGCGACCCTTTCTTCGTATATGCGAATGCGTAGATGTGGCTCCCCTTCTCACACCTGTGCTCCCTGACCTCCTTGACCAAAAACGCACCTACGCTCCTCACTCCGCACGTGCGAGTACGCACCTGCGCTCTCCCCACCGTAGGTGTGAAACAACATAAGGCCAGAATCTCAGCAATTGCCTAAGTCCAAATCTCATTCCGATAAGCATCCAAAACACACCCGAGGCCCCCGGGACCTCAACCAAACACACCAAACAATCCTAAAACACCATACGAACTTAGTCGAGCCCTCGAATCACATCAAAAAATGCTAAAAGCACAAATCACCCTCCGATTCAAACTTAATGAACTTGAAACATCCAATTTCTACAACCGATGCCAAAACATATCAAACCACGTCCTATTGACTCCAAATTTTACACACAAGTAATATTCAACTTTACAGACCTACTCCAACTTCCGGAATCGGAGTCCGACCACGATATCAAAAAGTCCACTGCCGGTCAAAATCTCCAAAAATTTGACTTTTTCCACTTCAAGCCTAAATAAGCTACAAACCTCCAAAACACAATCCGGACACGCCCCTAAGTCCAAAATTACTCAACGAAATTGACGGAACTCCATTCCGGAGTTATCTTTACACAGTTCTGACTACGGTCAAAATCCTAAGACTTAAGCTTCCGTTTAGGGACTAAGTGTCCCAAAACACTCCAAAACCACAACCAACATCTCAGGGCAAGACATATAAGCAGAAAATGACACAGGGGAAGTAGTAAATAGGGCATCGGGGCTATAAATTTCAAAACGACCGACCGAGTGTATATAACTCTCAAAATGATAGAGCCTCATACAGTGCCATCTATCTGGCTAAGGCCTAAACATCCAACGCCAATGGCCTCTCAAGCAACCCCTACAACTGCTCCTTCAACTCGTTCAACTCAGGAGGAGCCATACGGTCTGGAGGAATAGAGATGGGCTGAGTGCCCGGCAACAAGTCAATGCCGAAGTCAATATCTCTGTCGGGCGGCATGCCCGAAAGATCAGCTGGAAACACAATTGGGAAGTCCCTTACTACTGGAAATGACTCAACTGTAGGGGTATCAATACTGACATCTCTCACATAAGCTAGATATGCATCGCACCCCTTCTCAACCATTCGTTGAGCCTTAAAAAATTAAATAACTATGCTGGGATATACTCTGAGGTACCCCTCCACTCTAATCGTGGTAAACCTAGCATAGCCAGTGTCACAGTCTTAGCGTGACAATCAAGAATAGCATAATGGGGTGACAACCAGTCCATGCCCAAAATAACATCAAAGTCTACCATGTTGAGTAATAATAAATCGGCTCTGGTCTCCAAACCACTAAGAGCAATCAAACACGACCGATACCGTGGTCCAAAACAAGAGAATCTCCCACAAAAGTAGACATATAAACAGGGGAACTCAAAGAATCCCATGATACGCCCAAACGGGGCAAAAAAGAGGACACATAGGAATACGTAGAGCCTGTGTCAAATAATATTGACGCATCTCTATGGCAGATTGGAACAATACATGTAATGACAGAGTCGGAAGGAACTTCCTCTGTATGAGCCGGAAGAGCATAATACCTGGCTTGGCCTCCCCCTCTAAGGCGACCTCGACCTCCCCGACCTCCACCTCGAGCTGGCTGAGCAGGTGGGGCGGTAGCTGGTGCTGCAATCATAGCCTGAGGACCCGGTGGAGCACGCGGTGGCTGAGAAGTCTGCAGAGGTGAACCTCTCCTAAGTCTGGGGCAATCCCCCACCATATGTTGAGTGTCGCCACACTCAATATAAGCTCTTGGAGGGCGTAGCTGCTATGACTGACTCGGGCCAGGTCTGCTGGACTAGCCGTCAAAAGCACCCCGAGCAGGAAGATACTGGTGGTGCATAATAAGGCTCTTGGGGCCTAGAACGGGATGGAACACCACTGGCGGCTGGAAGAGCTGGATGACATGGCGACTCACATAACCCCTACCATGTTGAACTGCAGCTGGGGCACGAGTACTACTGTAAGTGTTAGACTCTCGAGACCTCTTGGCCTCCCTCTCCTATCTGTCCCGGGCAAGCATGCCCTCCAATATCCTGGTAATACTCATAACCTGCTGATAAGAAATATCCATCTCCAACTCCCTGGCCATACTATTCCGGATACTGGGGTGGAGTCCCTCAATAAATCGTCGAACCGTCTCTAGAACTGTGGAAACCAAGGCCGGTGCATGTCGGGCCAAATCACTAAAATGGAGTGCATACTCTGACACAATCATAGCACCATGGCGCAACGGCTCAAACTCCACGTGTTATGAGTCCTTAAGGCTCCGAGGGAAATACTCTCTCAAAAACATGTCCGAGAACTGAGTCCATGAAAGTGAAGTTGCCTCATCCGGACTACTCAACTCATAAGTACGTCACCACTGATAGGTTGTTCCTCTAAGATGGAAGGTGGTAAAAGAAATCTCACTCGTCTCCGCGACGCCCATAGTACGGAGAATACGATGACACACCTCCAGAAAACCATGAGCATCATCTGTAGCCAATCCGTTGAAGGTAGGTGGGTGGTACTTTTTTTACCTCTCAAGTCTGAGATGCTCCGCCTTAGAAGCGGCTGTCCTAGTCTTGTGTTGAATTTGAGCTACCAGTTGCATAGGGATAAACTCTGGGGCCTGGTCAACTTGTACCCCCTTCTCAGGAGTACGGGCTGCGGGAGTCTGTGCCCCTCCCCTGGCCTAAGATGTGGCAGGAGCTAGTGGGATCAATCCAGCCTGAGTTAAGGTGTTAAACATGCTCATGAACTGGGCTAGAGTCTCCTGGAGGGCTGGTGCAGCAATAGGCACCTCCGGTGCTTGACCTCCAGCTAGAGCTATGGGGGATCCTCTGTCGCAGCTCACGCGGGTACTCTGGCTGCACCGCGAGGTCGTCCTCTTCCCCGACCCCGGCCTCTAGCGGCTCTAAAAGGGGGCGCGGGTGCCTGGTCGTCAGATCCTCCGGTACGGGTCCTCACCATCTGTGAGAAAGAATAGAATAGAGAAGTTTAGAATTTGATGCCAATAACTTCGCACAACAAGTAATCAAAGAAGTATAATTGTTCCTAATAGTTCTATAGCCTCTCGAAGACGAGTACAAACATCTTCGTACCAATCCATGAGACTCTAATAAACTGGCTTGTGACTCACGACACCTATGAACCTAGAGCTTTGATACCAACTTATCACGACCCAAACATCCCTCTAAAATACGTCGTGACGGCACCTAGTCTCTACGACTAAGTAAGCCTAACAATTTACATAAAATAGCAGTAATGGAAGCAAAGCTTAACATCTAACTACAATAGATACTAGATAACCAATAACAATGCCGCTCAGCATGTATAATAACCAAAACACTAACGTACACAACTTTCCCAAAACCCGAAACATCGTAAGTCACAAGCTACAGAAAGGAAATAGTATCTCTATACACCAGAGTCTAATAAAATAATATACAGAAAGTGTTTGACACTGGGAAGAATAGGAGGGGACACCGAGGTATGCAGACGCGACATATATACCTTGAAGTCTCCAAAGCTGTCTCGACTCACTGTTAATGCGGCTGATAACCAAAACATGTGCAAAAGAGTAGCATGAGTACACCACAATTGGTACCCAGGAAGTGCCAATCCTAACCTCGTTCGAGTAGTGACGAGGTCAGGTCAGACCCACTGGTATATAATAAATAAAGCAAGGGAATAAAACAGTATAATAAGAGACTGGATTTTAACAAAGGAAAACACAATGAAATAACAGTACAACATGCGGAAATAAACCGCGGGGGCTCTCCCGAGGTATCATCTCATAGTCCCAAAAGTAAATACGTAGGGAGAACTCCCGAGGTACCGCCTCGTAGTCTCAAAAGTAAATGTGCAGGGAGAACTCCCAAGGTACTGCCTCGTACTCTCAAAAGTAAATGTGCAAGGGGATCTCCGGGGATACCGTTCCATAGTCCTAAAAAGTAAATATGCAGGGGGGTCTCCTAGGATACCATCCCGTAGTCCCAAAGTAAATACACAACATAGACAATTACAGATGATAGGTACAACAAGGGAATCTATAGTTTAGACTAAGTACAAGTCGATAAAAGAAGCAGGAATTCACTAAGCATGCTCCAAAGAGTTCAGTGAAGCAATTAAGACACGTACACATGTTATTCTAGGCTAACAGGGTAACTACACATGCTAGGATACTCAATTAAAGTGAAAATAGGTAATTACTCAGTAAAAAATAGGTTTTGCAACAAATAGCCCATGTAGGCACTCGTCACCTCGCGTACACGGCGCTCATATATCAATATTAGTACCAAATCCTAAAGGGATTTACCCCACACAAGGTTAGGCAAGCCACTTACCTTGAACCAAGCTCAAATCAATCCGTAAGAATGCTTTTTCCTCGATTATCCGGCTTCGAATGACCAAAATCTATCCAAACACAATTATATACCATAAATATATCGATATGAAACTAATCTAATCAATGAATCTAAGCTAAAGCAAGAAATTAGGAAATCGTCGCAAAAAGCCTCCCTGTGTCCACGTCTCGGAATCGGGTAAAAGTCACAAAATATGAACACCCATTCACTCCCGAGTCTAACCATACAAGAATTACTCGAATCCGACCTCAAATCGCCTTCCTAAACTCAAAATTTTAGTCTATGAAGTTTTTATCATTTCCCCCCAAATTTCCAACTCAAATCCCTAATTAGAAGATGAAAATAGCAATAGATTCATGAAATATAGCCTAATCCGAGTTAGAATCACTTACCCTAACAACCTTCTCGAAGAAATCTCGAAAAATTGCCTCACACCGAGCTCTCAAAGTCCCAAAATAAAAATGGGAAATCAAACTCTCGAATTTTTCTTTTTGCTCAGCAATCTCGGTCTTTAACCACACCTGCGGTGCCGCACGTGCGGGAATTCCATCACAGGTTTGGAAATGACTTAAATGGCTTGGACCATATCTGCGAGCAATGGGCCGCACCTACGAGCCCGCTCTTGCAGCTAAGCTTCCGCATGTGCGACCCCTGCCTAGGCCGTCTATACCCGCTCCTACGACCCTTTCTCCGCATATGTGGGTGCGCAGATGCGGCTCCCCTTCTCGCACCTGCACTCCCTGACCTCCATGACCAAACACGTACCTTCTCCCCTCACTCTGCACATGCGAGTCTTCACCTGCGGTCTCCCTACCGCAGGAAAGAAACACTAGAAGGCCAGAATCTCAGCAATTGCCTTAGTCCAAATCTCATTCCGATAAGCATCCAAAACACACCCGAGGCCCCCGGGACCTCAACCAAACACACCAGCCAGTCCTTAAACACCATACGAACTTAGTCGAGCCCCCGAATCACATCAAGTAACGCTAAAAATACAAATCACCCTCCGATTCAAACTTAATGAACTTGAAACTTCCAATTTTTACTACCGATGCCGGAACCTATCAAACCACGTCCGATTGACTCCAAAATTTGCACACAAGTCGTTTTTAACCTTACGGACCTACTCTAACTTCCGGAATCGGAATCCGACCCCGATATCAAAAAGTCCACTACCGGTCAAAATCTCCAAAAATTCGACTTTCACCATTTCAAGCCTAAATGAGCTACAGACTTCCAAAACACAATCCGGACACGCCCTTAAGTCCAAAATCACTCAATGGAGCTAACGGAACCTACAGAACTCCATTTCGGAGTCGTCTTCACACAGTTACGACTAAGGTCAAAATCCTAAGACTTAAGCTTCCGTTGAGGGACTAAGTGTCCCAAAATACTCCGAAACCATAACCAACACCTCCTGACAAGACATATTAGCAGAAAATGCCATGGGGAAGCAGTAAACAGGAAATCGAGGCTATAACTCTCAAAACGACCGTCCAGGTCTATATATTTGTATAACCAATATAATCAAGTTTATTAGGATCTCTTAAATTTGATCAAACTCTGACAAAAATAGCATTAATAAATTTATTACATTAAATCTTTTAATTTGTATATTAATATGTCCTAATTACATGTCCATGGATTGCATTAAAACCTACGAGTTAGGGCAAAGATCAGTTTGCCAGTAGCAAAAATTATTTATATACGATAGCTGTAAAAGTATATAAAATTTGTGTATTATTTTGTATATAACATATAGAAATGTGTGTATATACAAACATATATTTTTATATTTTTTCGGCTATTAATTTGAAAGCGGATATATAATGTCATTTTTCGTATGAGCTATTCAAAACACGGTCCCTTTACCAATGTTAAGTTTCAAAAATAAAATAATTATTTGCTGTTTTACAAATTATTTTTTAGTAATATTAATATTTATTTTTCAATCATGTGAGCTTTTGGTTTAACAACTACCGAAAAGACACAATTAAAAATTTGTAACACCTTGTCCTTTTCTATGACACACGTATTCCTTTTTTCTTTTTTTTTTCTTTTTTTTTTTGTAGTTTTCTGGTACCAAAGGAATATTTTTATTTCTAAAATGCCAAATCCTGGATTTGGCAATATTTTCTGTATCTTCATTAGGGGATTCGATGATTCTTCCTGCCCCATGCAAGTAGGCTGCATAGTTTTTTTTTTAAAATGTGAAAATTATTGTTGTTTGTACTCTCCATTATATTTATTCAAATTATCTCAATAATTGCATTCTATATTCCACAAAAAAAAAAACATGCCACTACATTGTACTAAGTACTTACTCCCGTCAATAAATATTTACTCCATCTCAATTTATGTGATGTTATTAGATTGAGCATGAAACTTAATTTTCTTTTTTTTTTTGAAATATATACTCTAAAATAAGCTATAAAAATTTGTGTGATTATAAATCATCTCATTAAAAGTAAAATGATAATAATTTAGAAACTTGAAGCTTGGATGAGGTTAAAAACTAATTTAAAACTTAAAACTTGGACTAATGTTTACTACCATTTTCCCAAATATTACATATTGTGCTATTATGTTTGAGCAATTTTTGAAGAATGTAAAATAGATTTATGGCAAATTTTGACAAAAATTCCGTCTTTTCCAAAAGACACATCTAAACACCCTAAAGAACTAATTAATTTTAATGTTGAATTACATGATTACATTAATCTTTTAACGTTACGTTGCATTAAAATATTATTTTAATCTGATCAGAAAGTTGATTTAGACAATAGAGTCAGCTGTAAAGCCACCAACTTTGCATATACAGATCTTGCTGACATCTATGTTGCTTTATCTTCATTATTTTTTTCAAGGAAAATAAAGAAACAAAAAGAATAATTTCCTTTATCATTAATACCAAAATTTATAGGGATTACAATCTGGTGATTGTAATTGCAGAATTCAAGATATACCAAAGACCCTTCTCATCTTTTATTTCCTATTCTCCGGATTGACTAACCTACTAAACAAAAAAAAACAAAAACAAAAATTGATCAACTCAGGATTTTAATTTGATGAGTTATTTTAATATTAAAATAATCTTATAATATTAAGCATAATAGCTCATAATAAAAAGAAATAACCAGAATCCTAGATATTACCCTTATAATCCTATTTGTTTTAGAAAATAATACTACACGTTAGGAATCCTACCTGATTACCTTTAGGAATCCCATTAGTAGAATTACTTTCCAACTAATCCAGAAAAAAACCAATACCAAGATCGGTTAGAACAAGGTGATCACCAAAAGGAATTATTGAAGAACTTAGAAAGATGAATATTACTGCTATGGATGGTCCGATACTGAATAAACGAGTATCCCATATAGATGGAATAAGGTTCTCTTTCAAAATTAGTTTTGTCCCATCTGCCAGAGCTTGAAGAAATCCTAAAGGGCTAGCATATTCAGGTCCGATACGTTCTAATTCATATAAAACCGAACAAGTAAATATCTTTAATCATGTTATACTATTATTTTTAGGATATACTTCTTAAATATTTCTATTATTAATTTAATCTAAAAACGTATTATAATATCTCTTTACTAATTTAATTTGAGAATGTATTATATTGTCCAAATCCATTTAGAAAAAGGAGAGCATATATTACTATAAAAACATAAATACAATATTAATAATATACCAAAGTAGCCATAAAATATTAAACGGAAGAACTCACAGGGAAAGAGCATAACTACAATAACTTATTTTTTGGACTATAATACCTTCTATGCTAATTTTTAATATTTAAAATTTTATAATTAATAAAATTTTTCTATTAAATTCTTATTAAAAATATGTAGGAAGGTTTAATAAAATATTTAGATTTCTATATTATTATAAAAGCATGAATACAATGTCGGTTTACAAAAATAACCTTATAGTATTAAGCATAATAACTCATAATAAAAGGACATAACCGAAGTTCTAGATATTAGCCTTATACTCCTATCAGTTTTAGGACATAATACTACACGTTAAGAAACCTACATGATTACCTTTAGGAATCTTATTAGTATAATTACTTTCAGACTGTCTAATTCATATAAAATTGAACAAGTAAATATCTTTAGTCATGTAATTTTATTACTTTCAGGATATACTTCTTAAAAATTCCTATTACTAATTTAATATGAAAATATATTATAATGTCCTATTACTAATTTAATTTGAGAATGTATTATATTGTCCAAATTCATTTAGAAAAAGGAGAGCCTGTATTTGTCACGGCCCGGAATTCCCACTTTGGGATCTTGATGACGCCTAACATTTCACTTGCCAGACAAACCAACGTTAGATTAATTTTTAGCCATTTTTAAACAAATCAAATTTAATGATGCCACTTACTAAAATAACTGAGATGGAAGCGAAATAAAGTGCGAAAAACCATAACAACTGAAGTATGTAAATAGATCCCCGAATCTGATGTCACAAGTGCACGAGCTACTAGAATAGTACAGATAAAGGTCTGAATGAAAATAAGGATATCTGAATAAAAATACACAACTAAAATAAAGCAGGAGAGGACTTCAAGGCTGCGAACGCCAAACAGCTATACCTCAAGTTTCCGTGCTGATAGCCAACCCGAGCAATCTACGGACCGATGCTGAGACCGACAACAAAATCTGTACAAGAAGTGCAGAGTGTAGTATGAGTACAACCAACCCCAAGTACTTTGTAAATGCCGAGCCTAACCTCGACGAAGTAGTGACGAGGCTAAGGTGGGTCACTATACAATATAACCTGTACACATTAAAATAATGAAATTAAGGAAAATGTGGAAAGAATTAAAGCAGTTAACATATGAAAATAACTCAATTCCCGAAAGAAACCCGACAATTTCCCCTCAATCCGAGCTCTCAAAGTCCCAAAATGAAAATGAGATCAAACCCTCGTAATTTCCCCTAATCTGCCCAGTGATCTCGCACCTCCAGACCCACACTCGCATCTACGACGTCGCACTTGCGGAATTTCCATCGCAGGTGCAGACTTGACTTAAAACACCTGGGTCCGCTTCTGCGATCAAATGGCCGCACCTGTGAGTGCGCGCCTGCGAACAAATGTCTGCTTCTGCGGACTTCTTACCCAGCTCCTTCTCCGCTTCTACGATCACCCCTCCGCAGGAGCGGCTCCGCTTCTGCGGTCCTTATGCCGCACCTGCGACCACTGACTACCTATACCAGGGTCGCATCTGCGAGCTTCCTCCCGCATGTGAGTGCCCGCACCTGCGTCCAACTTCACTGCAGGTGCGGTGACACTAGAAGCTGGAAAACTTCAGCAATTTTAACACAACTCCAAATGATTCGTTAACCACCCGAAATCAACCCAAGGCCTCCGAGATCTCAACCAAACATACCGACAAGTCCTAAACCACCATACGAACCTAGTCTATCCTTCAAATCATATCAAACAACACTAAAAATACGAATCGCATGGCAATCCAAACTTAGTGAACTTTGAAACTTCAAACTTCCACAACTAGTTCCGAAACCTATCAAAACACATCTGATTGACCTCAAATTTTTCACAAAAGTCATAAGTGACATTACAGACCTACTCCAACTTTCAAAATCGGAAATCGACCCCGATATAAAAATTCCACTCCCGATCAAACTTTCCAAAAATTTAACTTTCGCCATTTCAAGCCAAAGTCAGATGCGGACCTCCAATTCACAATTCGGACACGCTCCTAAGTCCAAAATCATCCAACGGAGCTAACGGAACTGATGAAACTCCATTGCAGAGTCGTCTTCCCACAGTTCCAACTACGGTCAAATTCCTAGAACTTAAGCTTCCATTTTAGGGACTAAGTGTCCCTTTTCACTGCAAAACTAAAAAAAATCCTCCCGACAAGTCACATTCATAAAATGATACAGGGGAAGCAGTAAATAGGGGATCAGGGCTAATACTCTCAAAACGACCGGCCGGGTCGTTACATCTTCCCTCTTTTAAAATAATCGTTCGTCTTTGAACGAGTATACAAACATACCTGAAATTGTGAAAAGATGAGGATAATGGTTGCACATATCATGCTCGGTGATCACGCTCAACTATTTCTAATAAAAGACTAAGCGGGCGTTGCAAATATAATCCGGGGTAT
>ML307125.1:27452-37835 GCA_005239505.1 Nicotiana paniculata | reverse complement strand
GGTACATATTTGTTTATGTACTCATGCTGCACTTTTGTACTTAATTGTACAGGTTCTGAGGTTGGTGCATCTGGTTATCAGACCTGAGCTCGATTGTGATCTTAGTTGGACCCGACTTCACGGTGAGCTCCTTCTCCTGACGATCCTCGACAGCACCATGGAGTTTTCTTTTGCTTATTTCCCGTCTATTTCTTTCAGACAGTTAGATTGTATATTATGTTTTGTATATTCTGTTAGTATTCCTGTAGGACTTGTGACACTAGTTCCTGACACACACGTAGTTGTTATTTTGGTTTGAGGGTCTGTATATATATATATGTATTGGCTCATTCTTCTTTTTGACTGCTTTTGGTAAAAATGGCTTGCTATGTTTTTCAATTAATGTTTTTAACTTTAAAATTTGGCACGTATTGGGATGTTTAACCAAGCATGGGAGGAATCTTTAGTAATTTAAGTGTGGGCTTGCCTAACCCCGATGTTGGGAGCCATCACAACCTGAGTTAGTATTTTGGATCGTGACAACATGGTATCAGAGCACTAGGTTCACGTAGGTCTCACAAGTCACGGGCAAACCTAGTAGAGTCTTGGGGATCGGTACGAAGACGTCTGTATTTATCTTCGGGAGGCTATAGGGTGTTAGGAAAACCTCTCCTTATTTTTATTCTATCATGCAGTCAATGGTTTACTAAATTTCATTCTTCTATTATCTCACAGATGGTGAGAACGCGTGCATCCGATATTCCAGACCTGGGAGGGGCCGCTACCCCTGTTGTTCGAGGACGTGGCAGAGGCCGGGGGAGGGCACCGACCCGAGGTAGGGGATAAGGGCGTCCCCGAGCTATTCCAGTCATACCACCACCAGAGGACCCTACTATAGAGTAGCAGGGTGAGGTGCCCCCAGCAGGTCCTGCTCCAGTGGAATTTATGACGACGCCAGGATTCCAAGGAGATCATGGGTCGTATGATGCGGTTCATGGACACCATGTCCCAGGACGGTTTATTTTCGATAGATCCGGCCACATCTCAGGCGGGAGGGGGGGCCCAGACTCCTACAGCCCAGGCTGCAGGTCAGGAAGAAACATTACATCATACCCCGGGTACATTGCCCGTGGGTGGGGCCTAGCCTATTACAGCAACACCTGAACCCAGGCCAGCTGCGGACGGTGATCCGCAGAAGTTATTGGATAGATGGACTCGGTTGCACCCTCCAGTCTTTGGGGGTGAGCGGGGAGAGGATGCCCAGGATTTTGTTGACAGGTGCAGGGATAGGCTGCACAATATAAGGATATTAGAGTCCCATGGAGTGGACTTCACTACCTTCTAGCTAGAGGGCAGAGCTCGCAAATGGTGGCAGTCCTATATTCTCAGCAGGCTAGCAGATTCTCCTCCTATAAACTGGGAGCAGTTCACTCAGATGTTTCTAGACAGGTTTATCCCACCCTCTGAGAGGGAAGAGCTGCGATATCAGTTTGAGCAGTTGGAGCAGGGACAAATGTCAGTGACAGATTACGAGGCTAGATTCTCAGAGTTATCTCGCCACACACTTATGATATTGCCTACTGATGCTGAGAGAGTGCGAAGATTTGTAGCAGGGCTGCACTCCGGTATTAGGTCCAACATGGACCGAGAGGTGGAGATGGGGACACCCTATCAGCTGGTGGTCGAGATAGCTCGTCGGATTGAGGGCTATCGATCAAGAGGCAGAGAGCAGGTTCAGCAGGACAAGAGAGCCAGATTCTCCGGGGATTTCAGAGGTACCCCAGTTAGGGGCAGAGGTCAGTTCAGTAGAGGTCAGCCCAGCAGGCCTCCATATTCAGCACCCCCACCACCTCCCCGAGGTGTTCCAGTGAGGTCTCATTTCAGCGCCATGCCAGAGCATTCCTACCGCCCTCCAGCCATTCAGAGTTCACCCAGTGGTTATCCAGTTATCCGAGATTCCCCAGTCCCTACTTCAGTGCTATGCTAGAGAGTACACATCGCTCTCCGGCCATTCAAGGTTCCTGTTCGGGGCAGCAAACTATGATACCCGAAGGTTGTTATGAGTGTGGGGATCCAAGTCATATGGAGAGGCATTGTCCCAGGTTTCAGGGCAAAGCGTACAACAAGATTATCAGCCTATGGGTCCTGCACCAGCCGTCAGGCCACCTAAAGGTGAGGGACAGGTCGGCAGGGGTCGTCCTAGAGGTGGAGGCCAGTCAGGGGGAGGTCAGCCAGCTCTTGTTCATTCTGGCGGGGCTCAGTTTTCCGGTGCTCCAGCTAGATCTATGCTATCCCGGCCAGATCAGATGCAGTGGCCTCAGATGCCGTGATCACATGTATTATTACAGTATGTGGTAGAGATGTATCTGTGTTATTTGATCCAGGATCCACTTATTCCTATGTTTCAGTCTTATTTGCTCATTTTATGGATGTCCCTCCTGAGTCCTTGGGTTCTCCTATTTATGTGTCCACTCCCGTGGGCGATTCTGTGGTTGTAGACCGGATTTGTCGGTCCTGTGTGATTTCATTTTTTGGGTTCGAGACTCGAGCGGATCTTTTATTGATCGACATGGTTGATTTCGAGATTATTTTAGGCATGGATTGTCTATATCCTTATCATTCTATGCTAGATTTCCATGCCAAGACAATTACTTTAGTCATGCCAGAGTCGCCTAGGCTAGAGTGGAGAGGTTCCTCAGTTAGTGCAGCCAACCGAGTTATTTCATTCCTGAAGGCTCGACACATGGTCGAGAAGGGTTGTCTGTACTACCTCTCCTATGTGCGGGACACCACCGCCGAGTCTATGACGATTGATTCAGTGCCAGTTGTTCGAGAGTTTGCTGATGTATTTCCTTCGGACCTTCTGGGCATGCCTCCGAATCGTGATATTGATTTCTGCATTGATTTAGATCCAGGCACCCAACCTATATCTATTCTTCCGTACCGTATGGATCCGAAAGAGTTGAAGGAGTTGAAGGATCAGTTTGAGGAGTTGTTAGCTAAGGGTTTCATCAGGCCGAGTGTATCACCGTGGGGTGCTCCAGTTCTATTCGTAAAGAAAAAGGATGGGTCCATGCGGATGTGTATTGATTACCGCCAGTTGAACAAGGTTACCATTAAGAACAAGTGTCCTTTGCCGCGCATCGATGATTTTTTTGACCAGTTGCAGGGTGCTCGTGTGTTTTCTAAGATTGATTTGAGATCGGGGTATCATCAGTTGTGGATTCGGGCTTCAGATGTTCCGAAGACTACTTTTCATACGAGATATGGCCATTATGAGTTCCTGGTGATGTCCTTTGGCTTGACTAATGCCCCAGCAGCATTCATGGACTTGATGAATAGGGTGTTCAGGCCATATATTGATTCCTTTGTCATTGTCTTCATTGGTGACATTTTGATTTACTCACGTATCCTGGGGGAGCACGAGCAACATTTGAGAGTTGTACTCCAGACTTTGCGAGAACAGAAGCTATATGCTAAGTTCTCCAACTGTGAGTTCTGGTTGGATTCCGTGGAATTCTTGGGGCATGTGGTATCCGGAGAGGGTATCAAGGTTGATCCTCAAAAGATCGAGGCAGTTCAGAGTTGGTCGCGTCCTACTTCAGCTATAGAGATCAGGAGCTTTTTGGACCTAGTAGGCTATTATCGCCGATTTGTGGAGGGGTTCTCTTCTATTGTAGCCCCATTGACCAGATTGACTCAGAAGAATGCTCCATTTCGATGGTCTGACGAGTGTGAGGCAAGCTTTCAGAAGCTCAAGACAACATCGACCTCAGCACCAGTTCTAGTATTGCCTTCCGGTTCTGGGATGTATACAGTATATTACGACGCTTCACGCGTTGGCTTGGGGTGTGTATTGATGCAGAAGGGGAGAGTTATTGCTTATGCTTCGCGCCAGCTGAAGGTTCATGAGAAGAATTACCCTGTGCACGATTTGGAGTTGGCGGCGATTGTTCATGCTCTTAAGATTTGGAGGCACTACTTGTATGGAGTGTCGTGTGAGGTTTATACAGACCACCGTAGCTTGCAGCACTTGTTCAAGCAGAAGGATCTTAATTTGAGGCAGCACAGATGGCTTGAGTTGTTGAAGGATTATGATATCACCATTGTTTATCACCCGGGCAAGGCAATGTGGTAGCAGATGCTTTGAGCAGGAAGGCGAAGAGAAGGGGCAACTTGGCTTATATTGCAGCAGAGGAGAGACCCCTAGCCTTGGACATTCAGTCCTTGACCAATCGCCTGGTGAGATTAGACCTTTCAGAGCCCCGTCGAGTTTTTGCACATGTGGTTGCTCAGTCTTCGTTATTGGGGGAGATTAAGGCTCGGCAGTATGATGATCCGTGTTTGGATGAGATACGAGAGATAGTGGTTTAGGGTAGGTCAAGAAGGTTATTATTGGCGAGGATGGTTTTCTAAGACTTCTTGGACGCTTATGTGTTCCTAAGGTTGATGGCCTGAGGGAGAGGATTCTAGAAGAGGCACACAGTTCTCGGTATTTTGTTCATCCTTGTACTACGGAGATGTATCGTGATTTGAAGCAGCATTACTGGTGGAGGCGAATGAAGAAGGACATTGTGGAGTATGTGGATAGGTGTCTTAATTGCCAGCATGTTAAGTATGAGCACTAGAGGCCAGGAGGCCTACTTCAGCAGATGCCTATTCCTGAGTGGAAATGGGAGCGCATCACTATGGACTTCGTGGTTGGGTTTCCTCGGACCTTGTGGAAGGTTGACGCGGTTTGGGTCATTGTGGATAGATTGAACAAATCGACGCACTTCATTCCAGTAACTACTACTTATACTTCTGAGAGGTTGGCCCAGATCTACATTCGGGAGATAGTCCGGTTGCATGGTGTGCCAGTGTCCATTATATCAGATCGAGGTCCTCAGTTCACCTCGCACTTCTGGAGAGCATTGCATAGTGAGATGGATACCCAAATAGACCTTAGCACAACATTTCACCCTCAGACTGATGGTCAGTCGGAGGGTACAGTTCAGATATTAGAGGACATGCTCAGGGCATGTGTGATTGACTTCGGAGGTCAGTGGGACCAGTTCTTGCCTTTGGCCGAGTTTTCTTACAATAATAGTTATCAGTCCAACATTGAGATGGCACCATTTGAGGCTTTGTATGGTCGACGATGTCGTTCTCCTATCGGGTGGTTTGAGCCTGGCGAGGCTAAGTTATATGGCACCGACCTGGTGAGGGATGCTTTGGAGAAAGTTAAGTTGATTCAGGAGAGGCTCCGCACAACACAGTCCAGGCAGAAGAGTTACGCGGATCACAGGGGTCGTGATGTATCATTTATGAAGGGAGATAGGGTCCTGTTGAAAGTCTCTCTTATGAAGGGTATTATGAGGTTTGGGAAGAAGGGAAAATTAAGCCCGAGGTTTATAGGTCCCTTCGAGGTATTGAGGCGAGTTGGGGAGGTTGCTTATGAGCTGGACTTGCCTCCCAGTTTATTAGGAGTTCATCTAGTTTTTCATGTATCCATGCTCCGGAGGTACCACACCGACATCTCTCACGTGGTTGATTTCAGCACTATTCAGTTGGATGAGAGGTTGGGCTACAAGGAGGAGCCAGTTGCTATTATTGATAGACAGGACCGCCAGTTGAGGTCCAACAGAGTTTCTGCCGTAAAGGTCTAGTGGAAGGGCCAACCAGTTGAGGAGGCGACCTGGGAGTCCGAGGAGGACATGCGTAGCAGATATCCACACTTATTCAGCACTTCAGGTATGATTCTAGACCCGTGCGAGGACGAAAGTTTGTTTAATAGGTGGAGAATGTAACGACCATGTAACGACCCAGTCGGTCGTTACGTAGAACTTGCATTAAAAAAATTCTTGTTATTGACTTTTCATAGGTTGGTTATACTTTTCTTGATGTGTTAGAGTTGGTAGGCTCGGAATCGGAATGGTTGTGGTGAGAATTTAGCCATTTAGTATTAAAAATAGCCTTAAAATGGAAAAAGTCAACTGAGGGTTGACTTATTGGTAAACAACCTCGGAATGCGGATTTTATGGCTCAGATAGCTTCGTTAGGTGATTTGGGACTTAGGAGTGTGTTCATAATATTTTTGTGATGTCCGGTGTAGAATTAGGCTTGAATTGGCGAAAGTTAGTTTTTGGCGATTTTCGATCGGCAGTGAAAATAGGCTATCAAGGTCGGAATGAAATTCTGGAAGTTGGAACAGGTTCGTAATGTCATTTTAGATATGTGTGCAAAATTTCAGGTCAATCAGATGCGTTTTGGATAGTTTCAGCATTGTTGGTGGAATTTAGAAATTTCAAAGTTCTTAGGCTTGAATTTGATGTGATTTTGGTGTTTTGATGTTATTTTTAGAGTTTCGGGAGTGAAACTAAGTTTGAACGATCATATATGAGGTGTTGGTATGTTTGGTTGGGGTCCCGAGGGGCTCGGAATGCTTTTGAGTGGTTAATGGGGAGTTTGGAGTGCTTGTGTTGCTGCTGAAGTTGCTGGTGTAACCGCACCTGCGGATGGGTCCACGCAGGTGCGGGCCCGCATGAGCGGAAGGAGGATCCACAAGTGCGAGATTTGGCCAGCCAGGGAAGAGGTCGCAGATGCGGATAGTGGGCCGCACCTGCGAAGTCGCAGGTGCGGAACCCCTGGGCAGAAAGTATAAATTAAAACCCTCCGCGATCGTTAGACCTCTTAACACCATCTTTGAACGGGAAGAAGCTCTTGAGGCGATTTTGAAGAGGGAAAGTCAGTGTTCTTCATTAAGTTAAGGTTTTTGGACTTAATAACTCAATTATATGTGATTGGAGACCTTATATCAGTGTTTAATTATGAAAATCAGTAGGAAAAAGGTGGGGTTAGGACTTGAGATTTTGAGACCTTTAGGGGTCGATTTAAGGGGTCAAACAAACTCCGATTTTAGCGTCCTTGATATGTACGGACTCGTGAGATGATGAAGAACATTTTGGTATAAAATTTATTGGGTTCCGAGACGTGGTCCCGGGGGGTCGGGTTTTGGCTAATTTTGGGTTTTGAGCTAAATTAGGTACTTTTCAATTGGAATTCATTCCTTAAGTATAAACTGATGATAAAAATCTGAACTTGGTAGATGTGGAGCACTCAGAGGCCGAATTTAGAGGCAAAGGCACCGCAAAATAGTATTTAGCCGGTTTTGAGGTAAGGAACGTTTCCAAACTTGGTTCTGAGGGTTCGAGACCCCGAGCTAAATGATTTATGACTATTGTTGAGGTGACGCACATGCCAAGTGACGGGCATGCGGGCGTGCACCAAGTATTTGTGTCCTGGCTTATCCCATGGCACCGCTTAGTGATTATTCCATGATGATATTTGTGCTTCTGTTAATATGGTAATTGTGAACCTATTAGAAATCATGTTAAGTATAAATTCTAGGCTTCATGCCGAAAATGCTGAGACCCGAGTGTTCGTATATTACTGTCTCATTTTGTGATTATTTGATTCCATATACTCAGTCCTGTTATAGCATACCACTTCATATCTCAGTCTCGATATTGTTAATATATGCATACTTATCATTGTGTCGGGCTGATAGAGGCATCTGTGATCCATGTGAGTGAGACTGAAGAGTAATGACTGAGTGAGGCCGAGAGCTTGTTATTGAGACAATTATGAGATCAGACTGCACACCGCAACGATATTAAATCATGCCTTCGTTGGCTTGATATGGCGCTTGGGCCACTAGGGCCCCTCTGGAGTCTTTACACCGCTAGTGAGCGCATTGATGATGAGGGATTGATCTTACTTGGGCATGGATCTTGTCCGAAGTTGATGTTATGTGAGGGATAGATCTTCCCTGGGCATGGATCTTGTCCAAAGTTGATATTATATGAGGGATCGATATTCCCTGGATATGGATATTGTCCGAGTGTTGTATTCCGGAGATGGATCTTCTCCGTGGGGGCTGGACTGGCCTTTTTCCTCAGTACGGAGTGACTACGGTCACCGACGTTTATGCATATTTCGGTATGGAACTTCCCTGGGCGTGAGAGCCATATATAGTCATGAGTGGACTTCTGTGGGAGAGTTGTGAGCACTATGTGCATTTTCACACTGTGACATGTTGGCATGTGGAACATATGGAGGTACATCTAGTATATTCTGTTGTTATTTCTGATAAACTGTGAACATGTCCAAAGTTTGTACGCTGATGATTTAATTATTGAGGTTTAATCCGTCACTACCTCTCAGCCCATAGTTTGGGTTCGTTACTTCTAAGTTGGTGTACTCACGTTACCCCCTGCACCTTGTGTGCAGAACCAGGTACACCGGGATCCGGTAGTGGATATTGAGCAGCTGTCAGAGTTTTTATTGGAGTTGTCGAGGTAGCAGCTGGCGATCAAGACCTCGCCTTCTCTTTCTTATTCTACCTGTTGTTCTTTATTTTGAGACAATGTTGTCCATTTCTCTTTTCCTTTTGCTTCGTGTTATAGTAGCTCATGACTCAATGACACCGGATCCGGGTTGGAGGTTTTAAATTTAGTTTTTCAAATATTGTATTTAAACTTCAGATTCTTAGTATTATCAATAAATTCGTTAAAATCGTATTTTTACTGGAAATTGAATTTAGCTTAGTTAACAAGGGCGACTTGCCTGGTTCCACGACAGGCGCCATCACGACTCCGAAATTGGGTCGTGACAGACCCGACTGGTCATTTTGCATTATCGGACCCTGTTCGGCCATTCCCCTAAATGAAACTTCCCATAGCGGCTTATTTTGATTTATGACTTGCGCGGGCGGGTGGTCCGAGATTCGGAAGTGTTTAGAGTGCTATAGGAACACTTGGTTCCTTAAGGTTGGCTTTTAAGGCCAAGTTTGACTTCGGTCAACATTTTGGGTAAACGAACCCGGAATCGAGTTTCAACGATTCTGGTAGCTTCGTATGATGATTTCGACCTGGGCGTATGTTCAGAATGGGTTTCTGATGACCCAGGAGCGTTTCGACGCCCAATACTGAAATTAGAAGTCCCTTAAGTTCCTATTGTGGTTTGGGACGTGTTTTTGTGTTATCGAGGTCTAAATGGAATTCCGAGACCTGGAATAGTTCCGTTATGTCATTTATGACTTGCCTGCAAAATTTGGTGTCATTCCGAGAAGTATAGGTTGGTTCGACGCGTTGTTAGCAAAGTCAAGAAAACTTAAAGTTCCTAAGTTTGGTTCTAGGGGTTTTGAGGTGTGACTTTGAGTTTTAGTGTTGTTTTGGTTGTTCCGAAGGCTCGAGCGAGTTCATATTATGATTTGGGACTTGTTGGTATATTTGGACGGGGGCTCGGGTGGGCCCAGGTGACTCTTGAACACCACACGAGGCCAAAAACCAGCTGAAATAGCTGTTGGTGCACCTGTTCTGGTGTGATCCGCAGGTGCGGGACTGCTCCTGCGGTCCCAACCTCGCTGGTGCGACCCCCAGCGGGCAGTCCATTTCTTGCAGGTGCTGACAAAGTTTTGCAGGAGTGGAGCCGCAGGTGCAGTCTCCCCTCCGCAGGTGCGGGCCCAGGCTTCCTCGTCCATTTCCGCAGGTGCGAGACCGCAGGTGCGGTCCTCGAGCCACAGGTGCGGAAACACTGTCAGACAGTGTGTTTCTTAAATTCGGGATTCTTCATTATTTCTTCATTTCTTCCTCTATTAGAACACCTTAAGAGCTTGGGAAAATGGCTCAACGACCCAACCACTGAAAGGTAAGTAAATTCTATCTTAAAGTGGTTAATGCATGCATTCTTAGTAGGATTTAGCTACTTAATTAGTGGAAAATTTAGGAATTTGGGTAGTACCCTAGGGCCTTTGAGAATTTAGAAAATTACCCGTCAATTAGATATGAAATCAAGTAAGAATCATGTATTAATGATCCTTAGGCTATGGGTGAGTGTTTCCTTCGAAATTTTTTGGAATCCAAGCATGCGGGCCCGTGGTTGGATTTTAGGATTTCTTCAAGAATGGGAAATTTGACTTAGTAGTAGGAGGATTTCCATACTTTGAGCATAAATTGATGAATTTGTATAACATTTGGCTAGTTTCGAGTCCTCGGGTGTAGAGTTCGGAGTTTCAGGCGCGTGCTTTAAATGACTATGTGCTAATGTTTGTGGGGGCTACGCATGTACAAAGTGATGAGAGTCCGTACGTAGCGACTATTATTGTTATGTCCGGGTAGTTAGGCCTACACCATGCCTTATGTTCTCCTTGAAATGAACTGTATGCTTAGTGAATTAATGTTACATGTGGCTTGTTTCCCTGAGATCATGGAATTTAAGTAATTTTAATGAATTTTTCACGAAAAGCAATTGATAAAGAATAAATGTGTGGATTGTGTGTGCATGTGACCGCTTCACAATTTACATTCCGCGAGCGGAGTGTTATTTCCCCCACTCTCATGGGAGCGGGCCATACGCCACGAC
>ML307125.1:0-27390 GCA_005239505.1 Nicotiana paniculata | reverse complement strand
ATATATATATATATATATATATATATATATATATATATATATATATATATAGGTTCAAGCCGTTCGACCCTCGGCAGTGCACATATATGATCATTATGATGGCTCAGGCCAGTTGTACTTATCCTGTATGCGCATGTTAAATTGTTAAGAATTCTGTTATGGATTTTGAATGTTCAGATATATTTTAAAGGAAAGAAAAGAATAATGAGGTAGAAATTGTATATTTACTTCCAGTATTTATTTGAATTACTGTTATTTTAAATGTTTACTGCTTTTATCATCCTTGTATGTCCGTTACTGATGTTATATCTTGCTAATCATTTTGTTGGACCTTAGTGAGTGTCCATTCGACCTCTCATCACTACCTCTTCGAGGTTAGGCGGGATACTCATTGGGTACATATTTGTTTATGTACTCATGCTGCACTTCTGTACTTAATTGTACAGGTTCTGAGGTTGGTGCATCTGGTTATCAGACCTGAGCTCGATTGTGATCTTAGTTGGACCCGACTTCACGGTGAGTTGATTCTCCTGACGATCCTCGACAGCACCATGGAGCTTTATTTTGATTATTTCCCGTCTATTTCTTTCAGACAGTGGGATTGTATATTATGTTTTGTATATTCTGTTAGTATGCCCGTAGGACTTGTGACACTAGTACCTGGCACACACGTAGTTATTATTTTGGTTTGCGGGTCTATATATATATATATTGGCTCATTCCTCTTTTTGACTGCTTTTGGTAAAAATGACTTGCTATCTTTTTCAATTAATGTATTGAACTTTAAAACTTGGCACGTATTGGGATGCTTAACCAAGCATGGGAGGAATCCTTAGTAATTTAAGTGTGGGCTTGCCTAACCCCGGTGTTGGGCTCCATCACGACCTGAGTTAGTATTTTGGGTCGTGACATTAGATGAACTTTTCACATTTGTTTGATTCTAAAAAATTGTAGTAATGTTAGATTTTGGACATTGTTTGTTTCATCTCTAAAAAACTCATTCTTTTGACAAGAACTTGGGAAGTTCGCTTCATAAGTACTTCTTCCGTTCTCAACTTTCTTCAAGTTTTTTACATATTTCTTGACAATATATTTTTCTATTGTTCATGGTTGGTGTCATAAGTTCAGTGTGCTATATTAATTTGGAAAAAAATTGACCACCTTTAGAGGATTTAATTAATCTTTACAAATGTTAGTCTTAGTACTTTCATTGCATTAGGCATCAAACGAACAGTTGCAATATTGAAGACAATAGGACTGTTTTGTTAACTTGAATCAAGCGATCATTTAAGTTAAAAAAAAAAAAAGAATCAAAGACATAATAATATAGTTTCATTAATATGAGATTTCATAACATCACCAAAACATAATAAGATCAATAAAAAGTCACCATACGGGATAGACAACTTCATCGACAATTAGAAAATATCACAATAAGCAAAAAGACAACTTGAGATAAAACTTCATAATGCATGGACTACTCAATATTCCGGGTCACAGAGAGAGAATTGGTGGTCTTGGAGGCGGATTTAGTGTCACTAGTGATAACAATAATAGAATTTCTCTTAGCTCCATTATATACGGTGGTGTGGACATATCATCAAGCATGGTATAGATTGAAGTTAGCGGGTGCTCCTCCAACATGACACCTTTTAGGTAATCAATGATTTAGTCACGAACCACCCTCTCAAGCTATTCATTAACATCAGCTTCAGCTTAGTAAAGTCATGCTTAAGATCTTGGTACAAGATATTATGACTGACGGGTGAACCATGAAGTGACAGTTCAACAACTTTCTTGATCAGAGTCCTATCCATCGTTATGCTTAGATGTAGTAGTAGTTTCAGTTTGTTTGTTTTATGTAGGGTTACCATATGAGAAAAATATATAGGGAGAGTTTTAATAACTATTCCACTTCCCAGTAGGACTTAAAATCTCTTTGTAAAGACCCTATGCAACCATTACACTTCCCAGTAGCCACATCCACTCCTCCATGCGGACATTACGCTTCCCAACAATTACTTCCACTGCTCCATGCATAAATTACACTTTCGAGTAGCCCCTTTCAATCCTCCATGAAACCAGTACACCTTCCAGTAGTCAATTTCACTCCTTTATGCACCTTACACTCCTCCATGCAACCATTACTCTCCTCCACAACTACAATTAATTATCAAAGCTTGTCTTTATCCATCCGCCTATACATGTTTTGGATATTTTTTTTTGAACTTCTGCCATATAGTGGCAGTTCCCTTCATAGGTTTTATCTCACAGTCTTAACCTTAGAAGACTTGAGTAATCCACGTAAAGGTTATTTGATCCCTGTTTAGATTTAGGTTTAGGTGCTCATTTGGTTTAGGTTTAGGTTTAGGTTATGGTGGTTGAATTCTAATTAATAATGGATCGGTCTCCAAAATTTTGTATTGATAAATACGATTTTTGATTTTTCGGGTTGATTTTTCCACTTCTCTATGAGCAAATTAATGTCGATTTTTAGACTTTAAAAAAAAAAAAAGAATGTCCTAGTCTTGTTCTTGGCTGTAAAATGATAGAAAAGAAGAAGGGGACTTGGACTAATCGATTAATGCTAAATAATATCATAGTTGTAGTTCCAGTTTATTCATTTTCTGCACTAAATATATTAAATAATTTTCAGTTTAAATAGGCTTTTTTTTAATCCATTAGTCTTCTTAAAATAAATAAATATAACAATAATCAATGGAAAAAACACAAACAATATTATAAGGAACAATCATATTGATCCATAAACATGTTCTTATAATACTACTTTGATCCATTTGAAATTAGTACATATAACTAAAAGCACATATCGAGCTAAGCATTAGGTGTTCCTAGATATTCAACAAAAAAGATCACAACCCCTAATGTAGCCTCAAGTAGTTCATAAAGAAGAACACACTCTTTCTTCAGATTATTATCGACAACAAATTGTTTCAACCCCTTAACGAGTCTTCTCCGAACACCACTTGTGAGAGTCACAACCCACTCCTTCCCATTACATAGAAGCATTTTTTGACCGAAATAGGAAGAAGATAGTCACAAATACTCTTTGGAAGAAACTGCAAGAACATAATGTAAATATAGGTTTAGGGTTCATTGCTAGTTGGGATAATCAATAGTTATCAAATCATGAAAATTTTAGAAAATAATTTACCAGATCATCATGCTTAATGTACGATTTGGGCATGTTCATCAGAAACCATGGATAAAAATAATCTTCAATCCATCTGTTAGCATTCATGTTTAGAGTATCTATTTTGTTTGGAGAGTTGGAAATGTTATTTAACATTTAACTTGTAATTAAGAGATATAGAAATAGTCAAAACTTTTAATTTCCCTCCAATCATATTTTTACTTTTCCCTTTGTTTCCCTCCAAAAAAATTATTTGACATTTTAGTCCAAAAATGTTATCTCGTTTTCCCTCCTAATAAAGAAGCTAGAATACATTTTAGTCCTAAAATTTAATCATATTTTCTATTTTATTATAATTAATATTAACCAATAAAAATATATAAAATTATATATTGACTACTGTATAAATCCTTAGTCAATGGACTTATATGGTTTCTATGAATAACTATAGGCCAATACGTATGACCTTAATGTATGAAATTATATAAACGGCTAATATACAAACGATCAATATTACTATGAAGCGCACCAACTCATTAGTAACATACCAACTCATTTAAATAAAAAAGGAACGGTTTAAAATCAGTGTAATTAAACCGTTCCTTTTTTATACAAAATCACTGATTTTACATTGAAATATTGCAACGTTGGTATCCGGAACCATTAAATACAATGCAACTAACACCAATACAACTTGAAAATCGAGCAAGCAGTTAAATACAATACTTATACAATGCATACACAATGATTGGGAAGAACAACAACAGTTAATCCTACAACTTCTACCGGGAAGAAGAAAGGTCGCAGTTAATGTAATACGTGTATCAATACCTAGGGTAAGGTTGAAGGTAGGGGTTGAAGATAGGGTTATAAATTCGTTGCAGATGAATGTTGGTTAGATTTTCGGAAAATAAATGGTTGAATGTAAGGGTTGAAGGTAGGGATACCAAGATAGGGGTTGAAGGTATGATTTTAATTTGCAAACTGGATTTATTTCGTTTTTAGTAATGTCAAATGTGAGTATTTTAATTCTTAGTTTGTACTTATTTTAATGTTGTCAAGTCTTTCATTTCTGTACTAGTTGCAACTAATCACATTTTGTTAGTCTAATCCTCTAAATTCAAAGCAAGTAACAATAAAATGAAGTATTTAACAATGACAATTATAATACCACACGTTTAAACTCATTACAAAACAAAGTCAATAAATTCAAAACAAATCTATCTCAAATCAAATTAAATAAGTTCCAAACTTAAATCATCTCAAACTAAACGGTCAAGTCTTCGACTTCCAAGTCTGCATCATCGTTTAGATCAGGCAAGATACTCTGTGGTGGTATTGGGGCATCATCTTAGTGTAATTAGAGTAAAAAGAAGACTGATAAGAAATGTATTTACCTAAAAAAATAATTTATCAAATTTGTTATACTTTACCTCAATTTCTTTCGCTAGCCGAGGAGTTCGACCACTTCTATCACCACCTCTACCACCACTTCTACCACCACCTCTACCACCACCTTGACCTCTCATATTACCTCTAACCCTACTTCCACCACCCGTTTATGAACTTCTAAAGTATGCATCAATTCACCCTCTATATCTATTCAACCTTGGACGTCCACGAGAAGCTAAGTATCTAGGATCTCTTATATTTCTTCTGTCACCTTCACCATGGACGTCACCCCCACCCCCACCCCTACCCTCACCCACACCATCATGTGTATCTTCCAGTTCCCAATTTGGAACTATCATATCACCATCCCAATTCAAAAGCTCATGCTCCAATTTGTTCAAATTATGCTTAATATATTGCCTCATCACTTCAGTGTCTAATGCAATATCACAAACCCGTTCAAATTGCTTTAATAGTTTCCTGTACATCATGTATTCAGAATTCATACATGGGTAACCTCCTAGAAATAAACGTTTCAAGTGGGGATGAACAACATCTTTTCTCCACCTTTTCAATATATACCTCTCATTAACGTTTTCAATCCTCTTATGAGTAAACAACTTAAGTATATGGCAACATCGAATACCTCTTGTTTCAAATCACTTGCAGCTGCAACTTAGATATTCGTCAATAGGTGTATATTCAACCGTGAATACAAATAGATCTCTAGTGTTAAAACTACTGAGCGAATAATCAGTTATTATGTATTTCTCTACTCCAAGGTTTTCTTGATGATCTTCAGGGGTGCTAATTTCACAATGGTATAGTTTTCTTAACTGTAATTGAAAAAATTCAAACACTTCACGAGTATAACATGATTGAAGTTTTCCTCCCATGCGAATTCAGACAAACATTTTGGTTCAAAGCACCTTGACCTATATTCAACTTCCAATTCTCTCTCGAACTCAGCTCTTATGGCTAACTCATATTGCTGAACAAATAGCTTCAAAGTACTTTGGCGGGTGATAAATCTATCAAAGAAAGCACGCATTCCTTCACTTCTTTGTGTGGACAACATCCCAGCCCAAAAGTGATCATTTAGGTATACAGGAACCCATTTTTCCTTCTCCAAGTAAAGTTTATAAAATTAATCCTTTCCATCTAAGTTATATTTTGCAATATAATCAGTCCATCTTCTCTCAAACTAAGCAACGTTAATGCTATCAAGGACTAAAGCCTTAAATTCTGCCTTTGCAGTCTTACCATCAATAACTCCGCTTAACTTCATAGGTAACTTGCGAATATGTGCCATATATAATATCTATGTACTGTATTTGGCATCAATGCATTGATGACAACTTTAATAATATCACATTGATCATTCATGATAGCTAATGGATGATCATTTTTTAGAGCCCCAATCCATGTAGAGAGCATCATTTTGTAACGTGTTATATCCTCACTAGACATAAGAGCACATCCCAAAAGTATGGACTGCCTATGCTGATTGACACCAACAAATGAAACAAATGGCATATTGTATCAATTCACAAGGCATGTGGTATCAAGGCATATTACATCATGGAACTCCTCATATACAACCTTAGAGTGTGAATGAACCCATACGGCATTACGAAGTCGACCAAAACTATCCACATCTACGGAGTAGTAAAATTCCCTATCTTTTTGGTGCATGTCACTGAAGAACTTAAGTAATGATTGTGCATATCCTTCTTGCAACTAAAGCTTTGTACTCTTCAAAATATAATTTCTACATCCCTTTGGTGTACAACCCAGATTTTTGGGGCCACCAGCAAGTACTTCAGCGACTCTTATATTTTTTTAGGGTCTTAAGCCAGCAATATATTTGGCTACAAGAGCTCTCTTATGAGACTTACTGAGCGATATGTGTCCAACCATTAATCACAATAGTGCTGGTTCCAATTGATGATTATGTTTTTTAACCACCTTTGAAACATGCCATGAACCATTCTCCTCCAAAATTCCATTTATTCTAGCACGACAGTTCCTCCTCTTGGTAACATTCTTATTCCTTGGTTTCCTAGACCTATCACAACTATATCCACATACCTAACAATATCACCATCTTTTTTGTTTGATGTTCTTTTGAAAATGCAAAACCCTGATAATCTTGCATGTTCTTTGTAAAAATCAAATATAACATCCTTATTACTGAACCACATCCCAGTAATTGGACCAATTACTAGATCTTCTTCATTGAACTCATTAGAAATTTCTTTGTCCTCTCCACCTTCTCCCCCTTCTTCTAAATAATGGTTGTTATCATCATCATCATCAGCATCATCATCGTCAACATGAGAATCATTGAAGTTGCCGTCTGAATCAATGTTGACCCATTCATCTTCATTCATCAAACTGTCATCCGAATCCAACCCCAATGATATGTGTATGTCACGACCCATTTCTGGAGTCGTGATGACGCCTGTCGTGGAACCAGGAAAGTCACCCATTTTATCTAACTAAATACAAATTCCCATAAAATGCCCCTTTTTAACAAATTCTGAAATCAATAATACTAATAATAAATCCAGTATTTTGGGAAAACCAGTTTATAAAATTCCAAAGACTAAATCCTACTAATCCCGGATCCAGTGTCACACAGTCATGAGCTGCTAATACTTAATAAAAATAAAAAAGAAATGACTAACATAGTCTGAAAATAAGTACGACAAGTAGAAAGGAAAGAGAAGACGAGTTCACGGTCTCCAGCTGCGACCTCGTCGACTCTGATGAAACTGATGCGCTCCCTGACCTGAGTTGAACTCCTCTATACCTGGATCTGCACACAAGGTGCAGGGGGTAACGTGATTACACCAACTCAGTAGTAACAAAACCAAACTAGGGCTGAGAGGTAGTGGCAGACTAAACCTCCGACAATTCAAACAACAGTATATAAATTGGACATGACAGTAATATATCAAAAAATAAATACGATGTATAAAGATATGTCTGTAACCCTCATACTAGAAAGAATGCATATAGAATCATGAATGATGTGTACTCATTAATCAAGCTCTCATAAGGTGGTCCACTCAGTACTAGAATACGACCTTTAGGCCCAGGGAAGTCCATTCCGGATATTACATAAACACAAGTGACACAGTCACTAAGTACTGAGGAAAAAGGCTGATCCAGCCCCCACGGAGAAATCCATATCCGGAACATAATAACCACGGAGAAATCCATCTCCAGAACATAATAACAACGGAGAAATCCATCTCCGGAACATAACAACCATGGAGAAATCCATATCCGGAATATCTGTGCGCTCACTGGGGGTGTATAGACTCCGGTGGCAAGTGCGTCACCTTAATTAACAACAAATATCAAATAGTTTTGGGTTTCGAACCCTCAATTCCAAGTTTGGAAGCGTTACTTACCTCAAAACCGGCTAATACACTACTCCGCAATGCCCTTGCCTCTAAATTCAGCCTCTGAGTGCTCCAAATCTACCAACAATCAGGTGTAAGTCATTATAATATTCTAAGGAACTAATCCCAATCGAAATGTATCACAATACTCAAAAATCTCGAAATTGGTCAAAACCCGACCCCCGGGCCCACGTCCCGAAATTCAGAAACTTTTATACCAAACTGTTCTTCGTCATCTCACGAGTCCGTATATATAAAGAACACTAAATTAGGAGTCCAAATGACCCCTCAAATCACCATTTTAAATATTCTAAATCCCAAGCCCTAATCACCCAATTTACACTGATTTTCCCCTAATTTCCACCATAATTCCGACCTTTAATCACATATAAACGAGTTTAGAGTCCAAAAATCTTACCTTGGTGAAGAACTATCGAATTCCCTCTTCAAAACCCTTCAAAAACTTCAAACCCGGATGAAATATTGTGAAAGATGGCTAAAATTCGCGAAGGCTGGTTTTTATACCTTCTGTCCAGTGATCTCGCACCTGCGATCACTTACTTGCACCTGCGGCTTCGCAGGTGCGATGCCCCTTCCACACCTGCGATCTCCCCTGGGGTCTCACAATTCCGCAGCTGCAATACTCCTTCCGCACCTGCGACATCGCAGGTGCGACCAATTCCTCGCACCTGCGGAGTCCCCTCACTTGGCCAATTTCCGCACCTGCGGTGACTCACCCGATCCTACGGGACCGCACCTGCGGCTTCCCATTCGCAGGTGCAAAAACACCAGAACAACACTCATCAGATTTCCCTAAGGCCAAAAATGCCCGATAACCACCCGATATCAATCCCGAGCCCCTCAGGACCCCAACCAAAGTTACCAACACATCCCATAACGTCATTCAAACTTAGTTGTACTCTTAAAACACCAAAACTAACATCAAAACACCAAATTTACATTGGATTCAAGCCTAAGAAGTTTGAAATTTCTAAAATCCTCCAACGATGCCGAAACTATCCAAAACAACTCCGATTGACCTGAAATTTTGCAGACATATCCAAAATGACATTACGAACCTGTGCCAACTGTCAGAATTCCATTTCGACCCTGATATCCTATTTTCCACTGCCAACCAGAAATCGCCAAAAACTAACTTTCGCCAATTCAAGCCTAATTCTACACCGGACGTCACAAAAATATTCCGAACACACTCCTAAGTCCCAAATCACCTAACGAAGCTATCCGAGCCATAAAATCCGCATTCCGAGGTCTTTTTCCAATAAGTCAACTCTCAATTGACTTTTCCCATTATAAGGCTATCTTTTAAAGACTAAGTTACTGAATTCTCATTTAACCATTCCGATTTCAAGCCTATTGACTCTAACACATCAATAATAGAATAACCAATCCATGACAAGTCAATGACAACAATAAAAATACAAGTTCTACGTAACGACAGATTGGGTCGTTACAGTGTAATGCATTCCTTAGTTGCTCCGACCTAGTTTTTATGATGTTATTCGGGTTTAATGGCTCCAAACTAGTTTATTGGTTGGAATTCATGTTTAGGTTAAGTGAAGGGTGGTGAATTATGTGCTTAATGAAAGCTCTCTTATCATATGTGTATGGTATAACAAGGTATACCGTATAAATTTTCAAAAAATAATATACGTATACATACGAAGGCTTTTGATCTTCCCATCCGTATAAATTTCATTTAAAACAAATATGTAACAATATATGTATACATATGAAGGCTTTTGATTTTCCCATCCTCACAAATCTATTTTAAAAAAAATACATAATAGTATATGTATACATACGATGATTTTTAATCTTCACAGGAGAGAATAATGATTTTATGGGATCAATGTTTTGGCATAATCAATAGTTATTAACTAATTTGGGAGGAAAATAATGGCTATTAAGCCAAATATGAAATCAAGGGCTTTAATGGTATTTCACCAGTGTGGCCATTGTTGGGCTAATATGAGTGTGGCCGAATAGCATCACTATTTAGTTTTAAGTCTAGTTTTCAAAAATGATTGATTTACGCGCAAGAAATCTATAAATAAACAACAGAGATCTTCAAAATTATTTTCTTGTATTCAAATTGTGAAGAATTAATTTCTCTAAAAGAAATGTTGATTCGAGCTTCTAGAAGTATGCTGATATTTCAATTAATTAGGCGAGGGAAGGGTGGAGGACCATAAACTTTTGAGTTTTGCCCTTTGTCTAGAAAAATTGGATCGCTCTGAAGATTTTTCAGACAATTATGATGAAGATCATGAAGAAATCAGTCAAGAAGTTTAGGAAGAAGAAGAAGAAGAACATAGATGAATCAGAGAGAGAGAGAGATAGCTGGCGGAGAGATAGAGAGAGAAATAGTAAATTCTTAGATTTCATTATCTCTCTAAAGTGTATTGTACATATGTTAATTCAAGTATTTATACAATTGAACTAATTATGTAGTTATAGTTAATAAACTAACTAACTTCCTAACAACTATTAGATGGTTATTTAACAACTTCTAGCTAAAAGACTAATCTGCCCTCGCATAATATTATTTAACACTCCCCCCTCAAACTAGGTGGTGGAAAAATATTGATCACGCCTAGTTTGGATTTCAGATACTCATGCTGAACTTTGGTTAGACCTTTTGTAAAGATATCTGCTGGTTGATCTGTTGTTGCAATGTACTTTGTGTTGATAAGACCTTGTTGAATTATTTCTCTCACAAAATGGCAATCAATTTCAATGAGTTCTCTCATGATAAACTGGATTTGCAGCTATTTGTATTGCTGCTTTACCGTCACTATAGATGTCAATAGGCAACTGAATCTTTGTATCAACTTCAGTCAGTAAACCATATAACCAAATGAGTTCAGCTGCGTTGTGGCTAGGTTTCTGTATTCTGCTTCTGCAGAACTTCTAGATAAAGTATTCTGCTTCTTAGACTTCCATGAAACCAATGAGTCACCAACCTTGACTAAATAACCTGTAACTAATTTTCTGGTTAGAGGACATGCCGCCCAATCTACATCGCAATAAGATGTGATTGTGTTACTTTGAGAGCTTGATAATAGGATCCCTTGACCTGGCTAATTTTTCACATATCTTACTATTCTTAATGCAGCTTCCATATGTGATATTTTAGGTTGTTGAAAAAATTGACTGAGAGTTTGAACTCCAAATGCTATATCTGGCCTTGTCACTGTCAAATATAACAGTTTTCCTATTAGTCTTTGATAGGATGTTTGATCAACTGTACTGTCTCATTCCTTGAACATTTTGTCTTTCCAATGTGATCATCATACTTTTTAGAAGTTAATTTGATATTAACATCTATTGGAGTTATTGATGGTTCGGCAACAGCTAATCCAGCTTCTGAAATCAACTCTAAGGTATACTTCCTTTGATACATAATAATTCCTTGACTGGACCTGGCAAACTCAATTCCTAAGAAGTATTTGAGATCCCCCAGATCTTTCATTTTAAAAGCATTTTGCAGTAGAGTCTTTATTTCTTCAATTAGATGTAGACTATCACCTGTAATTAACATATCATCTACATAAACTAGAATTAGAGTAATAGCTTCAATTGTCTTTCTGATGAATAGGGAGTGATCATACTGGCTTTGTTTGAATTTTAACCTCAACAATTCTTCACACAATTTTGCATTCCATTTTCTAGGTTCCTGTTTAAGTCCATATAAGGATTTAACAAGTCTATACACAGTTTTCTCCCCCTGACTTTTAAATCCCTGTGGTAGGTCCATATAAATTTCATCAAATAGATCCCCTTGTACGAACGCATTGTATACATCCATTTGATAGTCAATTCCTTCTTTTTAGCTATATCCTTTAGCAACTAATCTAGATTTGAATCTTTCAACTTCTCTTGTAGCTTTATATTTGATTTTGTAAATCCATTTTCATCCTATAGGTTTCTTACCCTCTGGCAAAGTCACAATTTCCCAGGTATGATTTTTTTCAAGAGCCTTTATCTCTTCATCCATAGCTTGAATCCATCTAGGATCTAGAATAGCTTCAGAGTAGCTAGTTGGTTCAGAAACTGTTGAAGTTGTAGCTGGATATGGCTGATATTTAGATGAAAGATGATCATAGATGATATAGTTATTTAAAGCATAAGGAACATTCTGGCGAATATTAAGAGATACAAAATCCTTCAACCATACTAGAGGGTGTTTGTCTCTGCAGGATCTTCTCCTGTTCTCAACTAAAGGTTGATTCAGTGACTGATTTTGAACTTCAGTAACATATGGTGTTTGTGAACTATTAGTCTGTGTAGCATCTGAATATAACCCTTCATCTGTTTGATCTTGAACTACATCTGTGCGGTTTTCTTCAATGTTGTGTTGCATATCATTCCCACTGTAGTCTGTAAACATATCTGTATTGTAATCTTCTGTATTCTGCTGTATATTAGTTCCATTAGGTTCTGAGATGACACCATCATTTGTAGTTGTATTTGTATTTCTGTTTTGAGATAGAATTGGATGATCATACATCATTCTCAATTCTGGAGTTGTATCCACAAATACCTGTGAAGGACTATTATCCTTTTTTGTGAAAGGAAACACATCTTCTCTAAATATGACATCTCTGCTTGTGAAGAACAAGTTGTTAGTTGGATCATATAAAATATACCCTTTTTGAACTTCAGAATACCCCATGTGGATAGACAACTTAGCTCTAGGCATTGACTTGTCATGTTCTTGTACTGTTTTTGCAAAACAAAGGCATCCTATTATTCTAAGATGCACAAGAGTTGTTTTTCTTTTATGTAGTCTTTCAAATAGAGATATGTTGCCAACAATAGCACTAGGCATTCTGTTTATAAGATATACAACAGCTAGAATACAGTAACCCCAGAATTTAATAGGTATTTGAGCTTGAAATCTAATAGCTCTTGTAACCTCCAATATATGTTTGTGTTTTCTCTCAGCTACACCATTTTCCTGAGGAGTATACACACAAGTTCTTTGATGTATGGTTCCTAATTCTTTAAACATTTGTCCTCACACAGAATTCACAAACTCTGTGACATATTTGAAGAAATGCTGAATTGAAACACAAGCATTAGATTTTTATTTTAGCAAGAATATCCAAGTCATTCTTGAAAAATTATCTACAATAGTCAGAAAGTACTTATTTTCATCCATAATAGTCACTCTATAAGGCCCCCACAAGTCTACATGTATAAGATCAAAACACTTGCTACTTTGTATACTGCTTGTAAGAAATGGTAACCTAGTCTGTTTTGCACAAAGAGATACAATGCACTTATTTATTCTATTTTTGATAGTATTAGTATCTATGTGTAGTATTTTCTTAAGAGTCTGGGTGGACACACAACCACATCTTCTGTGCCAGAGCACTATATCTGATTGTTCACTCTTATCTGTGTCATTTTCCTTTGCAGTCAAAGCCACCATTCTGTTCCTTTCAGTTGTATTAGTATACAGAAGATATAATCCTCTATCCTCTTTACCAATCCCCTTCACCTTCCCAGTGAAGAGTTCTTGAAACACACAAAAATCAGGGAAAAATGTTGTTGAGCATTGCAACTCTTTGGTTAGCTTAGAAACTGATAACAAGTTATACTTGAATTGAGGGACATAAAACACATTAGTTATAATACTATTTTCTAACATAGAGCTTGCTCTTGTATGAGTGACAGTTGTAATATCTCCATTAGGAAGTAAAACTTTCTTTTGATTGTTAGATTCATTCACTGTCCTTTCATCTAACAATTTTTTGTCAGCTATCATATGATTGGTTGCCCCTGTGTCTATAATCCATTGAATAAGGAAATCAGAAACTAATAAGGTTGTATCCATACCCGCCACATTAGCTGCAGTAGTTGAACTTGATACACTAGTGTTATTCAACATTTTCAGAATATGTTCATATTGAGACTTTGTAAGAGCATAGTTTTCAAGACCTGACTTCTCCATACTTAGATTAGATCCTGGAACTTAAGTATTAGCCCCTATTTTGTATGATCTTGTACATTTGTATTTTGCTCATAATTGAATACATGCATTGAGTTTGATTGCTGATCATTAGGCTGATTGATTTCTGTCAGTAAATTCACATTATATGTTGCATTTGAGCCAACATTCATTCTTCTCTTGTTCTTGAAATCCGCAGGATATCCCACAGTCTTATAACAGTTTTCTTTACTATGTCCTTTCATTTTACAATAGTCACAGTAGACAGTATAGTTTCTTCTAATTCTCTGATTCTGATTCGCACTAGTTTTTGAATACATAACATCTTCATAAATTCCTCCTTGGCTTGTAGGATTAGACCCCAAAATTCCTGAAGTTGCAGCAACAGACTTTTGGCCCTCATCACTCACAATCAGCGCATAGGCTTGATTTACTGTAGGAACATGACTTCTCATCAAAATTTGACTCATAGCATGTGAGTATGAGTCGTTCAGCCCCATTAAAAATTGATATAGCTTTAATTTGTGCAAGAAGATACAAACTCTCTTGATTTTGGACAGTCACAACCAGGTGCTGGCACTAACCTCAAACTCTTCCCATAGATCTTTCAATTTCGAAAAATATACTGATACAGATGTTGTTCCTTGCGATAGAGTAGCAATTTATTTGTGAAGATTAAACGTTCTTGAACCATCTATCTTGTTGAACCTTTCAGCCAAATCCTCCCGACCACTTGTGCACTAGATGCGTACATAATTCCTCCAAGAAGTCATTTTCCATCTGAATTCATAATCCAAGAAAGAACAATTGTGTTTACTATTTCCCAGTGATTCCACATCATTTCTGGAAACCTTTCCTTCCTGCATGTGCCATCAACCATCCCTAGCTTATTCATGCCCAGCAAATCCACTCTCATCGACCTGAACCAAATTGAGTAATTCTCAATTCCAGTCAACTGAAACAAGATGATTTGAATCCCACTAACATCTCCAGGAGACAAGACCAATGGATGATTGTAGTCAATTCCATTGACTTGATTCCCTTGATTACCAACAAAACTAGTTGCATGTTCATTTGGGAGTTGAATTCCTAGTGTTTGAGCTACCGTTTCGCCATTGACAGGCATTCTTTGTTATTTCCTTTCAAGATTCCGACAAGAGAGAAATGCATAAATTTTTGAAAAACTCGAGACTTTTCTGAATTGTAATTTGGATCGTCGTATGAATTACGAGTTTAACTCGTGTAAGCTCTGATACCATGAAGATTTTTCATACAATTATGATGAAGATCATGAAGAAACTAGTCAAGAAGCTTAGGAAGAAGAAGAAGAAGAAGAAGAAAAAGAACAGAGATGAATCAGAGAGAGAGAGAGATAGCTGGCGGAGAGATAGAGAAAAAAATAGTAAATTAGATTTCATTATCTCCAAAAAGTGTATTGTTTGTAGTTATAGTTAATTAACTAACTAACTTCCTGACTAAACTTCCTAACAACTATTAGATGGTTATTTAACAACTTCTAGCTAAAAGACTAATCTGCCCTCACATAATATTATTGAACATCTTTTTCGGAGGTGAAAGAATTAAATAGACGTATGAATGTTTGTTGCCCACAAATGCAAATTATATACTCACTCTGTCTCATATTAACAGTCGTGGTAAAATAATTGTCTCAAATTATTTGTCATTTTAGAAGTTCAAGACAATATTGATTATTTTTTCCTTTTTTACCCTTACTAATAATTGTTCTTGAAGATGGAGATAACACATAAATAGAATAAATATCCAATAAAGAGAGATTATATTTTAAGATATAAATAAGGGTAGAGTAGTCCAATCTCTTTCCTAATTATATTTCTTAAAGGGCGTGTAAAAGAGAAATACGACACATCATATGAGACGAGGGAGCAGTGGCGAAACCACATGATCATAACAATTGACCACCCTTCGTCGAAAAATTACAATACGTGCATAAGTAAAATATGACATTTTAAAAGTATATAACATGTATTGAACACCTTTTTATCAAAATTTTTTTTCTATTTTATTTTTTTTAAATTTGAACACCCTCAAAAAAAATTCTTAACTTCTTTACGGCGAGGGAGTAACAAAAAGATTCTTTGATTCTTCCGGAAGGAAAACGACTAAACACAAGTCTAATGATAGGCCCGCAAATGAAGAGTGATGTTCAAGTGTTGTTTCGTTGTCATGCCTTTAACGAATTCTTGGCTTTGTCTGTTCACAAATGGTAAATGGAAGTATCCATTTCTTATATATTACTCTATCAAAAGTCGATGGTTTTGGCAAATAGGTAAGCAGACAAAACATGGGATTTTTTTTAAATTAAGATTTACTTTTATATATTGTAGATGTCAAAAGATTATATACTATCGGTTTAATATTTGTCTTTTATATCTCCATAGTAAGCATGATGTTAACAACACGTATAATAATTGGTTAATTACTCCGCCACAGCCATTTCTATCATAATAATGTTAATATAGAACTTCTTTAAACTATCAGTAAATATAACTTCGTTTCTTATTAAATTATTATCAAATGAAAGTGACCTCAAACTCTTCGTTTGTACGCAATGAATGCATTATTGGCTTTTACTACATTTAATTTACAGGTATCGTAGGGCCATCTTCTATTAAAATTGTGGTTAAATATTAGTAAGATTCAAAGCAAGCTACACATATGCTATTGATACTTGAGTTTCTTTGTGCCTATCGTTTTAAATTGGAACACATTTTTTTTTAAGTTCCAATTATTTTAAACACTAGTAGATGAAATTTAAAGCTTTCCTTTTTTCATACTTTAGGTTAATTATAGAATCAATCAAATGTTATTTTAGTTATGTCGAGATTATTTTTTTAAAATTCTTCCGATACGGTATTATTTTATGCTGAGATTATTTTACCTAACTCCTCCAACCAAATGACCCAATCTTTAACGTGAACCTCAAAAGGTAAGTTTAGTAACTTTCAGAAGTAGAATTTTCTTATTCAACGTGACAAAAATTGTAAAAGTAGTTTTGTGGGTAACAACTTTTTCAGCCATTGTATCAGATTCTCTATAGCTGGACAAAGCTGCTAAAGAAAAAAAAAAGTAAAGTTGTCTAAAAGAGAAAAGAATAAAGAAAAGAGGAAAAGGAAAAGCTATTCATGAATTAAATGGGAATAAAGGAGAACTTCAGTTGTTTATTAGTAATACTTGTAGGCGTTTGGACATAAAAAAAAATATTATTCTTAGTTAAGTTAAAAAATGGTATTTAGAATTTGAAATTATGTTTGGATATACATTTCACATGAAATTTTTTTGCGCTTTTGTCAGTCAAAAAAATAAAAAAGAATTTCCGAAAAATTTGATTTTTGAAAAACCCATGTTGGAAAAATCTCCACCAAGAAGTTACAAAATTTTATGGACAAACACGTCTTTAAAATTCCAGAAAAAAGGAAAAAAAAAATGTATGAACAAATCTTCCATTCACCCCTCCCCCCCTTTTTTTTTTCTCTGTATGTTTGTTCTTTTCTTGAGTGTCAAATGTAATTGCTAACCACTATAGAAGTCTAGCTTTAATGGCAAAATGAAGGGTTCAAATTGCAGCAATGGGTAAGTGCACATGTAAATGAACACAGATATTTGTTGATAGTAGTTGAAAATTGAAAGATCCATGAGAAACACACCAAAGATATATGCAGTTAAAAATCAGTTATAAGTAATTTTCTATATCAAGTATAAATTGTTGACCTAAACAATATGGTAAATGACCTGTTACAGTAGTGTAAGAATTTTTTATAATGTCCGTGTAGATAATTTAAATCCAAATTGGAAAACATATTAAAAGAAGACTTGACCAAATAGCTGTGCTCTATTTTCATGATATTGACTTTCATTGCCAAGCACTTGAAGGTGGACAATGAAACTCATAGAAGATATTGGTTCTCATTTTCAAGCATTTTGAAGGTAAAAGATCAAATTTTCTCGGCTTTTCCTTTTACGGGCAAGCTTCTGGAGGGAAAAAAAAAATTAAGTCGTTAATTTCAAGTAAATTAATTTTCTATATATCTATGTTAAATTATTATGATTATTGGCAGTATACCTGAATAAATAAATTCACACATTTAAATTATGAAACATACAAGTCATAACCAGTCGTATTAAACATGCATGCCCGTCCGCGCGCTTTTCAAAACTTGAGAAATTCAATTTGTCCTTTTAATTAATAGTACTAAATATTTCTATCACATTAATTTTGTAATGGCCCGACTCATTGTTTGCTTTCTAGATCCCGTTTCCCTAATTAAAACTCTCCGTATGGGTTTTTATTGTTTTACTTTTATATAGGGGTGTTCATAAAAATCCGAAAAATTAAACCAAACCGACCAAAAAATTGATACTTTTTAGGTTTGGTTTTGTTTTGATTTTCAATTTTAAAAAATCGATCAAATTTGGTTTGATTTTAATTTTAATAAAAAAATAACTGAAAAAAATCCGAATCAAACCGATTATAGAAATAGCTATTTAAATTTATTATTACACCTATATATATGTACATTTTTATATAAAGTTTCTAAAATATTATGATACATATCAGTAGTTTGTATTTTAAGTCTAGTTCTTTGCTCTTACAATAATCTAATTATTTGTCTTTACATTATAGTTTGATTGGTAATTTACTTTTACTAAGTACAAGAATCATTTCATGTTAAAAATAATCGATTTTTAATTGAGTACTTTAATTATTCATTCAATTATCATCAATATATCATGGTAGATGATAGACTTGTCAAAGAGCAATTAGTTTAATAGTGTTACGTTGAAAATGTAGTCGCCGGAATATGTGTTTGGTAGTGTATGTCTCATATTTAAGAAAAAACGCGATAAATAATCGAAAAACCCAAAAAACCGACAAAAACCGAATCGCTAAAAAACCGACTTAATTGGTTTGGTTTGGTTCTAACATTTTAAAAACCGACTTACTTGGTTGTTTTTTTTTAAAGAAAAAAACGGATCCAAATCGAACCATGAACACTCCTAGTTTTATAACTTGCGGGGATGGTTAATTCGGGTTCGGAAGGGTTCAGGTTGAAAACGGAGCACTCCCTTAATATTGACTTAAAAGGGTTAAGTTTTACTTGGATCAGTTATTTGTAGTAAACGACCTCAGAACTGGGATTTGACGATCCCAATAGGTTCATATGATGTTTTGGACTTGGGCCTATGTTCGGATCCAGTCTCGGATGACTCGGGAGCGTTTCGGCACTTATTATTAAAAGTTGGCGTATTGAAGGTTTTTCAAGTTCTTTAAATTTGGTTTGGAGTAGCTTTTGGTATTATCGATGTCTGTTTGGGATTTCAAGCTCGGGAATAGTTCCGTATGAAGATTTAAGATTTGCACGCATAATTTGGTGTCATTCCGAGTAGTCTAAGTATAACTCGGCGCGTTCGAAGTAAGTTGGAAAAAACTTGAAATTCATAAGTTGATTCGATTGGTTTTGAGGTGTGATTCTTAGTTTAGATGTTGTTTTGCGCGTTCCGAGGGTTCGAGCGTGTCCGTTTTATGTTTACGAACTTGTTGGTATGTTTGGACGGGGCCCCGAGGGCCTCGAGTGCTATTCGGTCAATGTGCGGAACATTTTTGAACTTGGAAGAATGGCTGAAGCAACAGGGATCTGGTGCATTCGCACCTGCGAAGAATTGGCCACAAGTGTAGCACCGCAGAAGTGGGTGGCTAGCTGCAAGTGTGAAATTTGGCAAGATAGGTTGAGTCCGCAGGTGCGGACATGTGGGTGCAGGCACGCGACCGCAGATGCGGTTATTGGTCCGCAGAAGCGAAGAAAGCGTTGCAAAAGTGGAAGGAGGCCAACTGGGGAGGACCGCATCTGCGATGCATTTTCCGCAGATACGGAGCCGCAAAAACGGCCATTTTTTCGCAGATGCGGAACCACTAGGAGGCAGAAGGGTGCATTTAAGTCGGGACTTAGGCTACTTTGGCTAATTTCTTTCATCTCTTGGGCGATTCCAGAGCTCTTTGAAGAGGTGTATTTCACCTAGCTATTAAAGGTAAGTAATGTCTACCTAATGTAAGTTAAATACATAAGTTATGGGTAGATTTTTAACATGTAAAATTGTAGAAATTATGGGTTTAGTTGAAAAACCTAGATTTTGGATAAAAATTAGATTTAACCACAAAAATATGGAATTGGGTGAAATTATATATTTGAGTCCGTGAAGTTATGGGTAACATTCATTTTCAAAAAATTTCAGAATCCGGGCACGTGGGCTCAGAGGTGAATTTTAGGAATCTTTCAATTAGGGTTGGATTACTCTAATAGCTAAATTATTATGTATTGAGTGTATATTGATTAATAATATTTGGCTAGCTTCGGATTGTTCGGCATCAAGTTGAGGTCTTAGAGTGAATTTGTGGACCGGAAGTGAGCTTTGAGACGAGGTAAGTCTCTTGCCTAATCTTGTAAGAGAGAATTTACCCCATAGGTGTTTAAATTACTATTTTCTTCTAACTGTGGGGGCTACACACGTATGAGGTGACGAGAGTCCGTGCGTAGCTACTATTTATGCTTAAGTCCGGGTAGGTTTAGGACTCAAATCATGAAATACTTGTATTGTTTGCACCCTACTTGTTAATTTAAGTGCCTAAATTATATTGAAACTTGATAAAGATTCGTAAAGAGCGAATTTCACTTACTTTGATTTGTGACAGGTTACTTCACCGTTAATGAAAATTGTGCTTCTGTGTGTATTAGTCTTGTAATAGCTTTTAAATCAGATGTTTATAGAGTATTCTCACTTCTTGTAGAGTGGGCCAAACTCCTCGACAGTTGAATAGATGCATCTATGATTCGTGCCGCTCGACCCTCGGCAGTTTACCGATTATTCTGGATCGGGCCGTACGACAGCACAAATCATGCGTGTTAATGCTTGGAGCCCGAATACACTTGATATTTTTTTTTATGAATTGAGAGGTTATAATTTATTTATTGGCTCGGAATTTATCTTTTATTTTGTGTCAGTACGTTGAAAACTTTTAGAATTTTACTATCAATTAAAGAATCATTTAACCGCGACTTGCTATTGTGTTATTATTATATTCACATATTCCATGCCTATTTTGCATTCCTGTATTTTATTGTTGGAGCATAGTAAGTGTCGATGTCGACCCCTCGTTATTACTTCTTCGAGGTTAGACTGGATATGTATTGGATACATGTTGTTTATGTATTCACGCTACACTTCTCACTAATCGTGCATGATCTGAGGCAGGTGCATCTGGCAGTCATTCCGGCGCGCAACCCCGTTGCCCCGAGGCTTAATGGTGAGCTGCTTTCTGAGTCCGTTCTGCAGCACCCAGAGTCTCTCTTTTGTATTTACTTTATGACTACTATATTTCAGATAGTAAGTTAGTGCTTTGTATATTTTACTAGTCACTCATACACTGGTGATACCAGGTCTTGTAAACATGCAAGTAGACATTTGATAATTTTTGGATATTTATATAACTGTACTTGCTCCTTTATGAGCTTACGCTAACTTTACTAAATTTTTCACTTATCATTTGCTTAATAAATACAAATCAACTATTTTGCAATTATTAAAAGAAATAAATACATGGCTAATTTACGCGTTAACATGCCTAAAAATTATGTTGGACGCTATCATGATTACAGGATAAATTGGGTCGTGATAAATTGTTATTGTTGATATTTCAACAAGAAGATGTAAGAGGTACATCTTATCAAGTTGATTTGACAAACTCGAAGTCTTTATACCAATGTATTTGTGTCTTAGCTAATATGTGTACAAAGTCAGCTCCAACATTAATGTAATAAATATTATTATGATGAAACCAATAAGTGATATCATTGATCCACTTGCCATTAACCATCCATTTTTCAACTCTATTATTTTGTGCTCATATATATCCTTTTCTTTTCCATTTTTTTAATAGTTTTGCAGATAATTATTCAACTTTCAGTTTATTGCATTAAAGTCATAAAACTAAATTTTACGGCAAAAAGATAATTCAGTCATCTCTATAAACCGTAGAAACTAAAAAGAACACCGAGAAAATATTAAATTCGAAACATAAGTATTTTGCTAGTAAGTACCAAAGAAAAGTGGTATTTTTCTCTCTATTAGATTAGCAAGAGTGTGATACAAACAGAACTCTAACATGATCACTGCAATGGAATGAGAATATGGAGGCCAAAACTAGGCTTTTTTTACAAGTCATTTTCAAATAAAAGCTGAAACAAAACTGTGCCAAAATTAATAAGAGCAATCACTGCTAGAGTGCTAGATAGTTGAGTGATACTATGCATGTAATAGAGGAAATGAAAAGAATGAACTAAGAATATGGCTCAACTCACTCTCATTCTCTTTCTTTTTGGGCCAAATCACTAGGGCAGCAGCACGGTGTATAAAGTTTTACGTATTCATGCAGGATTTGGGGAAGAATCGTATCTCAACGACTGTAAAGTAGGCGGTCTATATCCTAACGTAAGTATTAGTGATTGATTTCACGTCTCGAACATGTAACCTATAGACTACACAAAAATAACTTTACCGTTGCTGAGATGCTCCTGACCTGAGTACAAATATGTTTATAATTGATTGCCTTTGAAAATCTCATATCTCCACATAACAACCGAATTGAACATGACCACTGTACTCATCTGGAGTCTCTACTTTTGTCCACACACTTGCTTTTTCACTCATATCCAAAGCATAAACACAATGGAGTTCCTCAGATAATTCTGCATTTCCCACCAATATCAACTTCCCTTGACACGCTGTCAAATATGCTACGTTGGATATCTGAGCTGGCAACCTTGACAACTTCTGCCACGTTGCATGTTCCTTCACGACCACGTCGCCGTCTTGACACATGTACAATCGCCCATCATCACCTTCAGTGCAAGTATGAGGAGAATTATTAACACTCAAGGAATCATCTTCCAAAGTCCACTGCCACGTGGCAAAGTCGAACACCTCAGCATTTTTCTCAAAGTGACCTTGTGCCCACGTAGGATAACCCCCGATGACGTGGAATTTACCTTCGTGAAACACAACCTTACATTCGTCTCTCTCCATCACCATGTCAGGCACTGCAACCCACTCGTCTTTCACGACGTCGTATAACAGAACCGACTTCAGCGCATTCTTCTCGTCGTCATGTCCGCCGGCGACGAGGATGACCTGATCGGAATCCGAACCGCATCCGAAAAACAACCTCTGCTGACCTGGCATATCCGCTCCACGTCGCCACGTCCCGGATATGAAGTTGTAGATGAAAACACAGTCCATAACCCGCCAAGTAACCGGATCGCACCCGCCAATCACTACTAAATCGGATCCAACTCCGACAATACGGCAAAACTTCGGCAACCCATCAATCAACTCCCGTATCGGTGGCAAATCGTACCAACAGCCGTTTTCCGGGTTACAGATGGAGAGACGGTAAATCTGGGTAGACGAGAGGGTTGTGTCACCCTGAGGCTTTTTTACAGTAGCAACCATAGCTTGGACCATGGCTAAAAAGGGTCGGGTTAACCCGGAAGTTTTCCGCCGTTTTCGAAACGCCGGCAGCATAATCTCGCCGTTCCAGGTTTTGCATAATGAAGCTGCTTTAGAGAACTGGTCAATAGGAAGTCGTATGAGACATTCAAGTGCTATATCGTTAGGTAGCCCTGGGATCAGGTCCATGGCTTTTGATTTGTATGATATGAATATTGCTTGTAATTTCAGAAGAAAATGAGGCCAAAGTTAAAGAAATTCCGAAGTGGATTTAGTTGGGTTTTTTCCGTGTTGTAAGGAGGGAAATGTGAGTGGATAAATAAAGAAGGAAGGAAGGACATAAATTATGAGGCATGGTTTCGGAAAACCGTAAGCGGATGTTCTTTTATACTGTTTTGCGCATGAACTGACAATACTCAGTTTACTTTTGGAAAAAATAGGCTAAATATCCGTCCCCTGCCGCTTAAATTAAATATAACTAATAAAACTACCATATGTATGTATAAATTAATTTAAACATATCGATTAGAAAAAGTAAACAGCAAATTAATCATATAGTAGGCAAGAAAAATCCGAGAAGAGATAAGGGGGTCACGTTGTGCATCTTTCACTGTCTATAATAGAGGTGACAAAATAGTTAAAAGAAAACAGTTTTCGATTCGAATCATATCCGATCCGACACGCCTGTTTGTCCCTCATAATCTACAAGTAGTGCAACTTGGTTATTACGGTTATAATTAATCAAAATCAAAATGGCTGGCTATTAATAGAGGGTTAGAGGTCAATAATGTTAGTGAAGTTATTTGGGTTGTGCCGTGCCCGTGATATCATTAAACATTACGTTAGCTGCCTATTTGCCTGGTTTGACAATTGTTTTCGACAAAAAATTATCCACTTTAGGTGTTTATGAAACTATATAAGTATATTATATGTTCAATCATAAATTTATTAAGTCTGATTAAGCAATTAATTGAGGTGTATGCAATAGATATATTTAATTATTGATTGATTTAAATACCGAATAGGGGTAAAAGATATCCAAAGGTTTGTTAGTCTTAGTCTTCATAATTATTTTATGTCTATCTTTGCAATTAATACTCCCATCGGACCCCGCTTATTACTTTTTACTGATGGTCACTCATGGTTTCTTATCTTAGTCTTTCACAATTTATTTAAATATCTATATATTTGGAATACATCCTTTTCTGACCCCGTTCATTGATGTTTACAGCTGGTCACTAATGGTTTCTAGTCTGAGTAGATGTTTGGACATAAAAATGTGATTTTTTGAAAAAAAATAATTTTTAGAATTAAATTGAAACAAGATATTTGTAATTTAAAATTATATTTAAATATGCATTTCACTAGAAAAACTATTATTTTTTTTGTAAGGAGAAATCAAAATTTTACATGAAAAAGTTGTAAAATCACTTTTTCAAACTTAGAAAGTTATGCTCAACTTTTTTTTCAATAATTCAGCTCAATATATATAACCAAACAAGTTTTGAAAAGAAATTGTATGAAAAAACGGGTAATAGTCTTTTCATTATTTTATCATCTATGTTTGCTATTTTATCCCGTTCTTATCCCATTTGTAACTATTTACTTTTGTTTGGTACTTAGGGTGAGACGTCCTTCGCCAAAAATTACATTGTATCTAAGGTATATATATATCAGGCGTTAGAATCTTAGCTTTTTTGCGTGTTTATTTTTTGACCTCTTTGTGAAAATCTTACTTCTGCCACTTAGTATTTTACTATCCGAACACGTGCGTCATGAATTACGTTAATGACGTAGAATAACTCATCTAATTTTCCTCTAGTGTCGTTTTATACGAGATGAATCTCGATGCAACGAATCAAATGGTATGGCGATTCTCTTGTAGAAGCATATAACAAAATCAGAGAGTATAAAATTAAATTGAAGGGGATAATAAGTATGCATTTGGACAAAACTTAGCTGAAGTTGACATAGTGTTTGAGCATAAACTTCATTATGTAAGTTGAAAATTTGTGTGTAAGTTGAAGATTGAAAATTTTCACTTAAAATACACATCCAAAATGAGTTTATGTTATTTCAATTTACAATAATTATTTCACGTGAAGTCAAATTCTAAAACCAAAACATTATTATCAGTTTTCTTTCTCGTTAAAACTTCATTACCAAATTCGATTTGCAAATATTAGTAAAAGCAGCATTTGCGCATGAATTTACGGCCAAATCAATCTAATCAGAGGCCTAAATTTCTCAAGGGGCATATGTGACATCTGATTCAATTGAATCCATAATTTATGATGCGAAACATGAATTTTTCTATAAAAATCTATTAAACTTGTGATAAATAGTAGAAATAAACTTTATATTTTTAAAAATATACTGAGTTCAATGCTAAAGTTTGAACTTATAGAAAGACCCGCCCGTAAATATCTGCACGTTTATTAAATTGGTCTATCCTGCTTGCCTATTTTACATTCTCCGTTCTTTCTCATCACCATTTTCTTCCATTTCTCATCACTCTTCTTTTCTGGTTCGTTATTTTTCCCCCCTATTCAGAGGCTAATTAAGGCATGATTTATGAAGTATGACCATGCTGCATTTTGGAGCCTCAAACTGACATAATTAAAATGATTTGGGCTCTGGTGCTTCAACTTTAATAAGTTGAAAACATTTTATCGAATTAATTATTAACTTTCACATTACATTCTAATTTACGCTATTAGTTTTCAGCACCTTAAGTGATGCTTTCATAAAATCAATACGACAAATTTATAATCCTTACTAAGGAAACAGGAAAGCTATGCTAACATTTATTTAAATGGTATGCGTACGTTGACAGTATCTTTCACAACTTTTGCGTTTAAAAAAAAACATTAAAGGCGGTGCCTTAGCTTCTAAATTGGATTGCGCATGGAAGTGAACAAGTGAGATCAGAAGTGAGCACGCTATAGCTTGTTTGAATAACCAAAGCTTAGAGTGTTTGAAAATTGATTCAATGTGGGAGTGGAAACCAAAGTTATTTAGGACTTGATATTTGTTAATTTATTTAATTCTTGTCTAAACATATTTATAGTCAGAATTATATACGAATATGCTTTTTAGTTTCTAGTTAAAATACGGTTCATACTACAATAAATAGGAATATTGCTAGTTATTTTTAGTGGAAATCAAACCAATTTTATCGGGTTATTAATCTAAAGATCAAACCAGTAAAAATCTATTTTTTTAATCTCGATTTTTTTGGGTTTTCGCATTTTATTGATTTTTTTTTTCATATTCAAATATTTCTTTAATCCTAGTAAGACAGAACTATATAAGGTATTTTTTTAATAAACCAATTATGGTCGGATATTTTTCCAACACCAAACCAAATCAAACGAAACCATAGCCGGGTTTTTTTTCTCGATTTGACTCGAATTTTTGAATTGGTGCGGTTTGTCGCCACTACTAAAAATTCGGTAAAAAGCGACCAAAAATTTGCGACCAAAGTTGGTTGGTCAAAAAAAGCGACCAACTTTGGTCACTAATTTGGAGAAAATTATTAAATAATTGTTTTGAATAATTTACCGACCAAAGTTGTTCGCTATTTGGTCGGTAAAGTGGTCAACATGTTGACCGGACTAGTCACACTTGCTTAGTCAAAGAAATATTGAAATCAGCGACCAACTTTGGTCGCTAAGGTGGGACCCAGTTATAACGTTTTAATAATTATATTATTATTTAAAACTTTTATAAAATATAAATAAATATTATTTAAAATTGGCGACCAAAGTTGGTCGGTTATAAAAGGGGAAGCATGTAGCGACCAACTTTGGTCGCTAATTTGGGACCCAGCTATAACGTTTAATAATTATATTATTATTTAAAAATTTTTAGAAAATATAAATAAATCTGATATATATATATATATATAT
>MDKI01178693.1:0-24204 GCA_005239505.1 Nicotiana paniculata | reverse complement strand
ATCAATTCTCTTTCTAGATGATTAAGAAAATGAACTCTAGTCTTCTTAGATATTCAATTACTATTTTGATCATATTAGCGGTCTAATATTACTGGCAAGATCACAAGTACCACAAGTAAGGCAAGCTAGTGGGTCCTAGTCTACCCGGACATGGCATAATAGAAGCTACGCACGGACTCCCATCACCTCGTGCGTACGTATCCCCCGAATATAATAGCACATACTTAATTAATTCACCTAGGGGAACAATTCCCCCTCACAAAGTTAGAAAGGAGACTTACCTCGCTCCGAAATTCCATAACCGCCTTGCAAGCCCTTCCGATGACTCAAATCGTTGCACAATGCTCCGAAACGATCCAAACAACGACAAACCAATGAAAATATACTCTAATATTTGCAAAAATTCCAAATTATATAATTTCCCATCTCCGCTTAAGGAATTGACCAAAATTTCCTTGGGCCCACATGCCCGGAAATCCGAAATTTCTTGAAGATATACCTTATCCATAGTCTTACTAACTCAAATATTCAATTTACTCAAAATTTCATGCTCAAATTCGTGGTAGAAATCCAAATTATCAAATTTCTAGGTTTTCTTCCAAAAATCCCATTTCCCTACTAATTTCCATGTCTAATTCCATGCATAAACCTTGTATTAATCTTAAAAACACGAAGAAATTACTTACCTATTGATGCTTGATGGAAAACCCCTCTTGAAGCTCCTCAAAATCGCCCACATCAATGAAACAAATGAAGAAATGGCCAAAATCCCGTTTAAAATATCTCACTGCCCAGGCGGCCCTCCTATGCGATCGCATAACATGCTCCGCGATCGCATAGGCCAACTATGCTGCCTCCCAAATTCCTTCAGTGCGATCGCGTCCCAACACCTGCGTTTGCACAGGCCAAAGATGTAGCCCCCTTTATTCCTCTACTGTGCGTTCGCATATACCATGATGCGTTCGCATAAGCCAAGCACCAGAAGCCTCCATACGCACACTGTGCGATCACACTTTTAGCCCTGCAATCGCACAAGCCTTCCTCCTGTAGCCTAGCTTTTCCTCCTCCGCGATCGCATTGCACTTGATGCGATCGCATAGGCCAAATTCCAGCTCCCTTGGATTTCTTCTCCGCGATCGCACTCCATGGACCGCGATCGCATAGCACATCAGTGACACCGAAAAACATCAGCAACAAAACAGAGAAAAATGGTTAGAACTCACCCCAAAACACACCTGAGGTCCTCGGGACCCCTTCCAATCACACGACTCAGTCCTATAACCTTACACGGACTTGCTCGAGGCCTCAAATCACATAAAACAAAACTGAAATCACGAATCGCACTCAAACTCAAACTTTATGAACTTTGAAATTTCAAACCTCCACATTCGATGCCGAAACCTATCAAATCACGTCCGATTGACCTCAAATTTTGCACACAAGTCATATTCGATATTATAGACCTTTTCCAACTTCCAGACTCACATTCCGACCCGGATATCAATATTTCCACTTCCAGTCGAATTTCTCAAAAACCTTCAAATTTCTATCTTTAGCCAAATGACTTCAAAATGACCTACGGACATCCGAATTCACTTCCGATCGCGCTCCCAACTCCAGAATCACTACACAGAGCTATTCATAGGCTCGGAACCAAACGGACATCAATATCACTGAAATGCGCTTCAAGCCAAACTTAGGAAATTCTTCTAAAATGCTATCTTCCATAATCTGCGCCGAAACGCTCCCGGGTTATCCAAATCCCGATCCGGACATACGTCCAAATCTGAAATCATCATACGAACCTGCTGGAACCTTCAAATCCTGATTCAGAGGTCGTTTACTCAGAATTTCAATCTCAGTCAATTTCTCCAACTTAAAGCTTCTGAAATGAGAATTTTCTTTCCAATTTGACTCCGAACCTCCCGAATTTCAATTCCGACTATACGCACAAGTCATAATACCTGAAATGAAGCTGCTCATGACTTCAAACCGCTGAACGACGCGCTAGAGATCAAAATGACCGGTCAGATCATCACATTATCCCCCACTTAAACAGACATTCGTCCTCGAACGTGCCAAGAACTGCTCTGGAGTTATCTGAAATCACTGTTTAACACCTCGAGCACCTGCCCGTGCTACCACAACCCAGTTGAGTACATTAGCTTGATCAAATCTGAAGATTTCTTTTTTTATTCATATAATAAGCTTAGAATCCAGTTCCAACACCTAAAATTTCTCTGCCAGGCCTAGTTCCAATATATAAACACCGTATCAACTATCACACGATATACCAGAACATGACTGCATACCTTTGCTGAACATAGCACCATGCACCACATAATTCATCATCTAGCTACCAGGGCATTCCCTGAACCTTAACAGCCAAAATTTCACGAATCTGATGCTCCCAATGCACCTCACGATATATATACATCCTGCTATAATGCTGGAGATACCACCACAACGGAGGAGATGTGTAGAAATTCATAATCAACTGCCGAGTTAACAAATCATTGAATATCTCCTCTTGACTAGAATCATCACCTCATTATGAACCGAATAATGGTATTTGTACCTTAATATATTTCACAAAATCTTATTGCACTTAATCCCTGGTCCAAAAATCTCGTCTTACCCAGTATGAACTGCTCATAACGAATCACCCCAAACATGACCAACAATCTCACATGATACCACATCGCGCCAATAGGACATAGCTCGAACATGATAAATAAGAAATGATTCAGGAAGGGACTACTCAACTCGCGCGACTAATATGAACTTTCCTCTGAAAAATAGGAAGTAAAACACAAGAAAAATAAATATAGGAACCTGACTTATCATCATACTGTTGCGGCGTGCAACCCGATCCAAATAACATACCCGTGGTGACGTGCCACCCGGTCCACACATAGAATTTACATAAGAAGATACACACCGAGCTAAATTTCTCATTACCACAAAATATCGGACATTGGTCACAAGCACACTAAGTGCACAATATCATCCTGGGGGGACTGATAAAGCCATATGCTACAAAACTCAAGCACAACTGAGGTGCGATATATATATATATATATATACACACACACACACACGCACACACACACGCACACACTCTGGATCTCAAGAGCTGTCCTGCTCACATAACATCATCACTACGCGGAGATCTCAACACATAAGAAATTATTAAACCGTTTCACAACTCACACGGCACAATCATATTATCATATGAATTCGACGAAGACGGAACAACATCTGCTGTTCTAATACCTTTCCATGAAAAGCGCTCTACTAAAATGAACATGCCTGGCTCATACGGAGCCCATAATCATATTTAAATCCATCCACAAACATCGAGTCTACCTTGATCGCACCAAACTAAGCCAATAACTTTACCTGGGTCCATATTAACCCACTTTCTCTCATAATACGCGAGAACAACCATCGTAGCTGGGACAAACACCCCACAATCCACAACCAAATGAATCGAACGCCTTCCAGGCATAAATTCTCAAATAAGCAATATTACACTTCTTTATACTCAGTCCAAATCTTCAATCCATTAAGTGACTACATGTCACACTTATACAATCTTCTCTTGGTTACGCTCCCGCGACCTTCCGCACCAGGTAACAAGTCTGCACATCCATACCACCGACCATGCTAACGCTGTAAAACAAATCAAGAACCCATAACCAGGATACAAAGCCTCTTTCACCAAACACCGATCTCAGATGATGCTAAAGTCATCACCAACTTACCTTAAACATTCAAATCCCTTTTCCTCCTTGCTCACCCGAGCTCATGACATCCTTGTCAATACCGAACCGAAACCCTGATCCTTACTTCCAGCTCCACACTGACTACTGCACCTAACATGCCGGTATGGAATGGCATAGGATTTCCATCATAACTCCTGAACCACTAATAGGGGAAACACTTTATCACATAGAAACCTTTTACTTACCTCAATTCAAGGGAACCATAACAACACACGTGTAAATTCTCAAAATCACAAAACAGGGAAATCCTCAAGGAGTAGTCTATACCACCATAATCCTTCCGGGATCCGCCTACACCTGACATGCCATAATACTTGAATGATTCCAAATAAAATCCATTACAGCGGCCGACAAGCCTCGCACGTACTGGCACAAACTACACACATAACTTAATAACACTGAAGGAACTGATCACTACCGTAAGTGCGCCATTTCAACCATGGCTGACCACTCTATCTTCTTTTAATCATCTTCAATTGCCTCAGGAATAATAGTAACTTCCTTCAACTCATAGAAACTCAACCCTCACTCATCCCGAGTGAGCTTGATTCACGAGATCATGCTTCCTAAATCCCACAACCCGTCTCATATCCTCCTGATAATCTTTATACAACCTGGAGTTTATTTCTCTCACTCCTCCAATACTATCCTGCACGCTGAAAATAACATAGAACACTCCCAAAACCTAACCCTGGTCCAATAGGCCAACTTTTGCAAATATTAATCAAATCCCATGCACAATTACTATTTTTACTCCTTTTCCCTTAGCTGAAATAACTTGCCAACACGCCGATAATCCGCAACCCCATGAGATGATATTCCTGCAACCCCATCACAGGCGGTGGGACTCTCCCACTTAGTTTGAAGCTACTCCTTTCATCATTCTGGACCCCACCGAAATCCTCTCTCCTTTGCTGACATGATATTTCTCAACCAATCTGTCAATTTCTTCTAAGTCCTCCTATTAGCATCCCATGAATACTTAAATTCTTTAGCATCATTCACATATTCGGCCTCCTACCGGATAGCCACTAGAATCCCTCGCAGGAACTTGCCAACCACACAACCGCTTGGAAATCATCAACTGACACCTTCCAACGACGCTGTACTTCACACTCTCTACTACATCAATACCCCATCCTAAGCCCGTTCTCATTCACCGACTCTACCAGTCCGTCCGCTCCTCATGGACATCTACTAAATGCGCTACAATATCTTCAGATTCACCGCCATATTGCATCCTTCTTCATCCCTAGCGACTTCTTTCTATTATATCCAACCTTTGCCGAAATAAACACATTTCAATTTAAGCCCGCAGACCCAATCACCGTCCACGAAAATTCTCAAACCACTCCAAACTTCTCCTCAAGATAGGCAGCTATCTTACCACTGAACTCATATGCTACACTGCCACTCTCCCACTTGCCTTAATTCTATATCATTCTCTACAGCCCTTAAACCAGCAGTTCGCCACGACTTCAAACTCTCCGAAGATCATCTTTCTCGAGCTGCCTTCACTAGAAAAAAATATTCAATCCTGAACCACCACGCACCACGTTTTCTGAAAACCGCTTATTCATTACTACTTCACAACACTCTGACCTAAAGCAACCAAAGAAACCATAGCACCGACAGACTAACACATTCCATTCGATCAATGACGACGATATCACATCACAGGTGAATACTCCACCTTACTTGAAAACACCAAGTCTTACTACTTTATCAACCCAAAACCTGACCATTTACAGTCCAAATGCCTTTCCTCTGCCGGAACTAAAATGTTGAAATCTCGAAAGCACACTCTGAGAAGACCTCCCTTCAAGCCATTCATCACCCCCAACATATGGGCAAGCATTCTATCATCATATCGACATCGCGCGATAACGAATCGTAAGCATCACCACTACCTGAACATAGCCTTGAGGCGTCTCAGAAACACAACTACTGAGCTGAAACAACATATTATCCTTCTGCAGGGCCATAACAACAGCCCCGACCAATTACATATGGAAAACATCTCGCATCATATCTGTAGCACCATTTCAATTCCTGAAATTCTCGATTCATAGCAAGCGCTTCACAACGTATAAGATTGAGTATGAAGAAACATAGGCATAAGCCTCAAAGGAATCGAATCGCACGATGAGGAATCAAGAAGGGAAGTACTCCTAACAGCCCTGTAGCCTCTCGAAGATAAGTACAAATGTCTCTGTACCGATCCGCAAGACTCTACTAGACTTGCTCATGACTCGTGAGACCTAAGGGAACCTAGAGCTCTGATACCATGTTGTCACGACCCGAAATCCATAAGGTCGTGATGGCGCCGGACACCATTGTTAGGCAAGCCAATCATTTAAATAGTTAAGTTAAATTTCTTGTTTTAGCATTTTTGAAATCATTACCTTTCACTTTATTATATAATAACTGAACAAAATTTCCATTAAGTAAATACGACAGGTAAATAATTTTGATTTTATTGCAGTAAACCCCAAACACTTCCCAGAACCCAGTGTCACAAGTACATGAGCAATTTCTAAGAATTTTACAAATTCTACAATGCTTGTCCGAAATACAATTGAACAAGGAAATTAATATAAAACGAATACAATACGAGGGAGACTCTGTCAGCTGAGGATCGCCTCCGCATGATGCAACTCTCCTAAGTCTCCAAACCATCCACGTCGCTCTGAAAGTACCTGTGCAATAAAAATGCACAGCAAAAGTAGCATGAGTACGAAAACAACGTGTACTCAGTAAGTCTCCCGCATAACCTCAGAGAGGTAGTGACGAGAGGTCGAATTAGACACTCGCTAGAGGTCAATCTAGTATAATCAAGTGAGACACTAAGCATGAATGTCATAAGTAATTGATTAAAATCAGGAATAAATAATATTAACTCCTTTCACATTTTACACTTTAGTTCTTCGTCCTTGCAATAACAAATAATCAAACATGGATGATTTAATCAATAACAATTAATCAACGGGAAAGAACAACTTCTCCAATATCTTAATAACTTTAAATTTCTGTCATTCCAGTCGACAACTTAAAATTTCCAGGCCAGTAATCAGGTAAAATCACAGCAAATACGTAGTAAACATCATGTGCAAGCAAATGCCGAGGATCGAACAGAGCAGACCAACAATAATAAAATGTGCACTGCCGAGGGTCGAACAGCTCGAACCATCGATGCATCTATCTGCCCCGCTCGCGAATCGATCATGCGACGCGGTTATACATAAATACAAGGTTATCCTGCACGCGAATCATACATGCGACTCAGGCACCCGTAGATACACATATTCACACAATAAGTCCACATTTTTATCAATAAAGTAGTTTCTCAGGAAAGTCGTAAAATTCTTCTTAAAGGAACACGAGAAATAGCATTTAAATCTTTGTTTTGAAACTCATTTGCCAAGTTTAATAATATTCAATAATATAACCTTATCAGGTAATACAATTATCCACGGAGAAAATCAATTCTCTTTCTAGATGATTAAGAAAATGAACTCTAGTCTTCTTAGATATTCAATTACTATTTTGATCATATTAGCGGTCTAATATTACTGGCAAGATCACAAGTACCACAAGTAAGGCAAGCTAGTGGGTCCTAGTCTACCCGGACATGGCATAATAGAAGCTACGCACGGACTCCCATCACCTCGTGCGTACGTAGCCCCCGAATATAATAGCACATACTTAATTAATTCACCTAGGGGGACAATTCCCCCTCACAAAGTTAGAAAGAATACTTACCTCGCTTCGAAATTCCATAACCGGCTTCCAAGCCCTTCCGATGACTCAAATCATTGCACAACGCTCCGAAACGATCCAAACAACGACAAACCAATGAAAATATACTCTGATATTTGCAACAATTCCAAATTATTTAATTTCCCATCTCCGCTTAAGGAATTGACCAAAATGCCCTTGAGCCCACATGCCCGAAAATCCGAAATTTCTTGAAGATATACCCTACCCATAGTCTTACTAACTCAAATATATAATTACTCTAAATTCGATGCTCAAATTCATGGTAGAAATCAAAATTATCAAATTTCTAGGTTTTCTTCCAAAAATCCCATTTCCCTACTAATTTCCATGTCTAATTCCATGCATAAACCTTGTATTAATCTTAAAAACATGAAGAAATTACTTACCTATTGATGTTTGATGGAAAATACCTCTTGAAGCTCCTCAAAATCACCCACATCAATGAAAAAAAATGAAGAAATGGCCAAAATCCCGTTTAAAATATCTCACTGCCTAGACGACCCTCCTATGCGATCGCATAACATGCTCCGCGATTGCATAGGCCAACTATGCTGCCTCCCAAATTCGCTCAGTGCCATCGGGTCCCAACACCTGCGTTCGCACAGGCCAAAGTTGTAGTCCCCTTTATTTCTCTACTTGCGTTCGCATATACCATGATGTGTTCGCATAAGCCAAGCACCAGAAGCCTCCATACGCATATTGTGCGATCGCACCTTCAGCCTTGCGATTGCACAAGCCTTCATCCTGTAGCTCAACTTTTCCTCCTCCGCGACCGCATTCCACTTCATGCGATCGCATAGGCCAAATTTCAGCTCCTTTGAATTTCTTCTCCGTGATCGCACTCCATGGACCGCGATCGCATAGCACATCAGTGACACTAGAAAACAACAGCAGCAGAACAGAGAAAAATTGTCCGAACTCATCCCGAAACACACCCGAGGTCCCCGGGACCCCGGGACCCCGTCCAATTACACGACTCAGTACCATAACCTTACACGGACTTGCTCGAGGCCTCAAATCACATCAAACAACGCCGAAATCTTGAATCGCACTCAAACTCAAACTTTATAAACTTTGAAATTTCAAACTTCCACATTCGATGCCGAAACCTATCAAATCACGTCCGATTGACCTTTAATTTTGCACACAAGTAATATTCGACATTACGGACCTGTTCCAACTTCCAGAATTGCATTCCGAACCTGATATCAAAGTTTCCACTTTCGGTCGGATTTCTCAAAAACCTTCAAATTTTTATCTTTAGCCAAATGACTTCAAAATGACCTACGGACATCTGAATTCACTTCCGATCGCGCTCCCAACTCCAGAATTACACGGAGCTATCCCCAGGCTTGGAATCCAAAACGGTCATCAATATCACTGAAATGCGCTTCAAGCCAAACTTAGGAAATTCTTCTAAAATGCTATCTTCCATAATATGCGCCGAAACGCTCCCAGGTTATCCAAAGCCCAATCTTGACATATGCCAAAATCCGAAATCATCATACGAACCTGCTGGAACCTTCAAATCCTGATTCGGAGGTTGTTTACTCAAAATTCTAATCTTGGTCAATTTCTCCAACTTAAGGCTTCTGAAATGAGAATTTTCTTTCCAATTTGACTCCAAACTTTCCGAATTTCAATTCCGACCATACGCACAAGTCATAATACCTGAAATGAAGCTGCTCATGACTTCAAACCGCTGAATGACGCACTAGAGCTCAAAACAACCGGTCGGGTCGTTACAGTCTCATTGGAACTTGACCGATTTTAGGAGAATTCTTTGGTCTAGCGAAGTAACTCTCACCATCAATCCTTTTGATATATGTGTTTCCAGAATCCGGTGTCCGGATTCATTGTTGTGAAGCCCACATACCGGTAAAGGAATTCTGACATAATCTGCCCCCGCGGTGCCTGAGGGCCATGAAAGATCGGTTGGGGACTTGATTCACTGTTCGTAGGTCACGTTGTTATTTTCAGCGTGTCTCTGTGTTTCTATTCAAACTGACCATGATTTGAGAAGGCTTTCTTGCTCCCAAAAGTGCTGCTCATTAACAATCTCATCCAAAAGTCCCAAGTTACTGATTTCCATCTAAACTTTGTTTCTTCCATCTTGATTTGGTCCTTCGCAGCTACCTACATGTTTGGAGTCTGAAGATAATCTGGTATTTCTGAGTTCTTTTAGTGGTGAAATATACTTCATTATTCTTGGTTATATTTCCTGGTGGAGTATATTACTGGTTTGTGTGATTTGTTGGTGCATCATTGGTTCTTTGGTTTGGTCATATTTCTGGTGTAGTATATCTTTATTGACTATATGTTTGGTACTTAGTTAATCTCTTCTTGAATATATTTCGTGAGTTTTATTAGTTGGAAATATAGAATGAATTTAAACAATAAGAAAAGAGGAAATAATGCTACAACTCCTAGTCCAACAATCTTGGTATTGGATTAGTTTCTTGAGTTCCTTCGATATCATAAATCAATGAAGAAATCTCCTTTAGTTGCTGCTTTTGCTGGGTCAGATAAGGCATGTCTTATCACCTCTTCAAATAAATGGATGATTGATTCAGGTGCCACAAATCACATCACAGGTAATCCAAATATTTTTTCTAGCCTTCGATCACACAAAGCACCATTTTCAGTTACTGTAGTTGATGGAATAACTTGTAGCAGTGTTGGATCTGGGACTGTTAAACCAACTTCCTCTATTACCTTGTCATCTGTATTAATTCTACCAAACTTGGCCTTTAATTTTATTTATGTTAGTAAAATCATTAAAGACCTTAATTGCCGTGTAACGTTCTTTCCCAATCATTGTTTGTTTCTAGACCCTATGACGAAGCAGATTATTGGTAAAGGATATTTATCTGGTGATCTCTATATCCTTGATGAATGGGAGCCACAGTCTATGGCATGCTCCAGTATCGTGTCTCCTTTTGAAGCACATTATCGATTTGGGCATCCCTCTCTGCCTTTGTTGAAGAAGCTCTATCCTCAGTTTCAGAATATTTTTTCATTGGATTGTGAATCATGTCGATTTGCAGAACGTCATCGCATCTTGTCAGGTCCACGGGTTAATAAGCGAGTTGAGTTAGCTTTTGAGTTGGTTCATTATGATGTTTGGGGACCATGTCCTATTGTTTCTAAAACTGGACATAATTATTTAGTCACTTTTGCAGATAATTTTTCCCGGATGACTTGGGATTTATTTTATGAGAATCGCTCTGAAGTGTTTACTCACTTTTTTGCCTTCTGTGCTAAAGTCAAAACTCAATTCAATGCTTTGGTGTGTATTCTAAGGAGTGATAACGCTAAAGAATACATGTCATAGTTATTTCGGTCCTACATGAGACAACATAATGTATTGCATCAGTCTTCATGTGTTGATACACCCGCTCAAAATAGAGTTGCTGAGAGGAAGAATAGGCATCTACTTGAGACAAATCTGTTACTTTTGTTCCAAATGAAGGTTTCTAAACAACTCTTGATTGATGCGGTCTACACATCTTGATTTTTGATCAATCGCATGCCATTTATTGTGCTTGGTGGCAATATGCCTTACAATGTTCTTTTTTCAAACAAGTCATTATTTCCCATGGAACCTAAGGTGTTGGAAGCACACTTTATGTTCGAGATGTTCGATCATCTGTTACCAAGTTGGATCCCAAGGCATTGAAGTATGTTTTTCTTGGTTATTCTCGCCTTCAGAAGGGGAATCAGTGTTATTCTATTGAACTTGGCAAATATCTGGTGTCAACTGATGTAGTGTTTTCAGAGTCTATACCATTCTTCTATGCACCTCCCATCTCTACAAGTCAGGGGGAGGAAGATGAGTGGCTAGTATATAAGGTTACCCGTACTTTGACAGAACAACCAAATGATGTTTCTCAATCTCCTAACTCTTCTATCGAGCACCAATCGACTATTGTGCCTTTAGCACCTGCTCTATTTGTGTTAGCAAGACCACCAATTATTCAAGTTTACTCATGGAGGCAAGAGACAAATGATACAGGTCATGCATCAGTTCCTTTGTCATCTGATCCTCTTCCGCCTGATCCTCCAGAAGACCTTGACCTTCCCATTGCTTTACGCAATGGTACACGTACTTGGAAATCAACATATTTTATTGCTAATTTTGTTTCCTAAGATTACTTATCCCTTGCGTCTAGATCTTCAATTGCCTCTCTAGACTATATTTCTATACCCAAAACGAAGAAATACTTGCCTTAGAGGAAAACCATACTTGGGATTTAGTGAATTTACCTTGGAAAAAAAGCAGTGGGATTCAAATGGGTCTTCACGGTCAAGGTTAATCCAGATGGTTCTGTAGCGAGACTTAAGGCCAGACTTGTGGCCAAAGGTTATGCTCAGATTTATGGAGTGGATTATTCAGACACCTTCTCTCCGGTTTCTAAACTTACTTATGTCTGCTTGTTCATTTCTCAAGCAGATTCTGAGAATTGACCTTTGCATCAATTGGACATTAAGAATGCCCATTTTCATGGTGATCTTCATGAAAGGTGTACATAGAGCAACCACCTGATTTTGTTACTCATGGGGAGTATGGGAAGGTCTGTCATTTGAAGAAGTCCTTATATAGCTTGAAGCAGAGTCCCCGAGCTTGGTTTGGAAAATTTAGTGAGGTAGTTCAATAATTTGGGCTGAAAAAGAGCAAATGTGATCATTCAGACTTCTACATGAAATCAATAGCTGGATCTATTCTCCTGGTTGTATATGTTGATGACATTATTATTACAGGAAATGATTATGCAGGAATCTCTTCTCTCAAGTCTTGCTACTAAGTTTCACACGAAAGACTTGGGACAACTGAAATATTTCTTGGGAGTAGAAGTAAATAGATACAAGAAGGGGTTTTTTCTATCTCAGAGAAAGTATATTTTTGACTTACTAACATAAACTGGTAAGTTGGTTGTCAAGCCTTGTAGTACTCTAGTGGTTCCTAATATGCGTCTTATGACAGATGATGGTGATCAATTTAGTGATCCAGGTAAACACAATAGGTTAGTTGGGAGATTAAATTATTTCACTGTGACTCGTCCAGATATTGCTTTTTCTGTAAGTGTTGTTAGCCAGTTTATGTCCGCTCCTACGGTCAAACATTGGAAAAGATTCTATTTTACTTAAAAGGAGCCCCTAGACATATTATACAACAATCGTGGGCATTCTCACATTGAGTGTTTTGCAGATTCAGATTGGGTTGGATCTAAAATTAATAGAAGGTCTACTACCGGCTATTGTGTCTTTATGGGTGGAAACCTGGTATCATGGAGAAGTAAGAAATAAAATGTTGTATCTCGATCCAGTGCAGAATCTGAATATAAGGCTACGGTACAGACTACATGTGAGGTCATGTGGATACATCACCTTCTCACTAAAATTGGGATAAAGCATACTACACCAGCAAAACTTTCGTGTGATAATCTAGCCGCTCTTCATACCACCTAAAATCCGGTGTATCATGAAAATACAAAACATATTGAAGTTGAATGTCACTTTATTCATGAGAAGATTCAGAAAAACATGATTTCTACTAGTTACGTGAAGACAAGAGAGCCATTGGCTGATTTATTCACAAAGGCGTTAAATGAAACTCGTGCTAATTATCTTTGCAACAAGCTGGACATGATCAATATCTATGGTCCAGCTTGAGGGGGAGTGTTAAAGAATGAATGTAGACAGATTACATGTACTATACATAGATAAAATAAGTATTGAGATTTGATAACAGATTTTAGGATTTTCCTTTTACTCCTTTCCATAGTTAGGATCCTATGTACATATATATGTATCACTTCATGGAGTAAAACATCGAACTTTGATTCTTCCTTACCTTGTTTATCACACATACAAACCCAAGATATGGTAACAAATGGGAAATTTTAAAAGATGGTACAATGGTGAGACAGTCATACCTACAAATATAGAACAAGAAAATGACTACGTATTTCTTTGTTAAGATGACGATAAAAAATTTAAACAAAATTACAGATAAATGGTTCCTACCACTTTTTTACGCTTTCTGGGAAGTAGGGATGAGCAACTTTCCTTTTTTGGCGAGACGGGGTAGATAGATGTTCATTTGTCCCATTCTTCTTGACCTTCAGAAAATATTTCTGTGCATGGCTACGTATTTGCAGAAGTCATCCACCACATTTAAGGCTTGCTCTGAAACACATCTTAATGCTTCGTTTATAACATGAGAAACATAGAATAATTCGTTAAAAATCATAACTCTAGAATTCGGAGAGAAGCAACTCAATGGAATGATGTTAGCACAAGAAAATCATGGCTATTTCTTATTTTGTTTGGGGGAGGACGGGGTGTCCAACCAGAACAAAATGAGCAATAAACCCTGCCAGAATATGTGTAAACTTTTGCAAATTTCCTTTCACGCCCATTAAAATGTAGAAAGTGACTCTGTTAGAGCTGTCATACGCAAAACCTATCAATGACAAATTATATTTCGACTCTATAAATTGTCTTCCGACTAAATCTCTGATGTTTTATACTTCAATACCACACAAGAGGGGGTAATTTGTGTGGTGTCCAATTTTTGCGTGCACTGGTTATAGACGGACCTGGTTCTTCTATGTATTCCTTATACTACTGTTGGGAAAATAATAAATGCGAAAAGTAAAAAACACAAGTATTTTACGTGGAAAATACCCGGCTCAAAAGGTGAAAAAAGTTGTGACCTACTACTCTGTAGGATTTTCCCCAACACTTCACTAACTCACTAAGCCAAACCAGCATTTACAGAACTCTTCATAAACCTAAGGATTGCCTCTAATCCCGTTGTGGCAACCAACCTCTAACTGTTGCGTCAACTTCAAGTTATCTCTAACTTGAATACTCAGAGCACCTAACACAATTGCCTCTAGATAAAGCTGAAAGGTATAATTTGAAAAACCCTACTACAACTGAACTAGAATAAAAGATAGATACTTAAAACTGGTTGTTCTATCTGGTTCATGTAGTTTTAGGTTCGCACACTTGAATCACACAAGAATTGTTTGCAAAATGACTTGCTATTTTTCTCTCAACTCAGGTTTAACTTCAGCATTTGTGTGTCCCTATAAAATGAGAACATCCTGCAATTTATAAAGTTAGTAGAATAAGAAATAACTAGAGTTCTAATGATATTCTTCCATGGTGGAAGAGTTCTAGTTATCATCAACTTCTAACTCCTCCCTTATCTAGGATAGAGTTCTCGTGAGTAAGGGGTCCTTCTCTTTATCACTTATGCAACTTTTTCAGGAGATATCAGATATAATAACTTGAGCTTATCTCCATCACGTGCATCCCTTATGCTCGAATTTTCCCGTGTTTGTCTACACTGTGTATGGACCTGGTTCATGCGTGAGTTCATTTGTCAATCATCAAAACAAACATCACTTGGTCCAACAAATTCCCCTTTTTGATGATGACAAACTCTGTGCTTTTCATAAGCATAAGCCTTGTTTCAACTCAGCTCAATATCAGCACAAGGTTAGAAGACTTTTCATTTTAAAGTCAATATTCATCAAGGACCATGTTTATTAGGTTATAAACATCACAGTCCAAAGTAAAAAGCACAACCTATCTTTCCCCTTTTGGCATCATCGAAAAGTTTCATAATTATGTTAGATAACTAGATTTCAATAGAAATTACACATGGACACCGGGGCTACTTCAAATGCAATCATGGAGTCAAGCATAATTTATCAATCTAATGATATTATCCATCTAAGAAGCATCAACAAATAGTTAGATCACAAAAACAGTTGATTATCATTGATACTAGTCATCCACAAAGCATAAAGAGAAATAAAAATATTGGATCATGAGCAAAAAGAACAAAAAGAAATCCCATCCCAGTAACTGGTTTGTCTAACTAGGTTAGGTAGGTCTTAAGGTTGGGAAGGACCAGGTTCTTGGTTTGAAGCAGTTTCAGCATATCATGAAGAACGCCATCATTCTTCTCCTTCTCCTTTGCAAGCTCACATCTGGGAGCATTTATCTCAGTTTCTACTTCTGCCAAACTCTTCTTCAGCCTTTAAATTTCAGCTTCCTTAGCCCCACTTTCTTGCACCAAGGCTCGCACTTTACTGTTCACAGGTACCTTCTTGGATGAACCAGGTTCTTTGGGAGTGGTGTGGACTTCATAGTCACAAGCAGTCAAAGTGTTTGCCACAAAGTGATCCTTGCTTGTACGAACTTCCCATTTCTTAATGGGCACCTTGAAGTGTACATGTACAACCGTGAGAATAAAACCATAGGGTATGGCATGAGTTTTGGTGCCAGTCAGAACCCTATCGAGAAGCTAGATGATAAACACATGCCAATTGATTTGCCTTCCACTGTTCAAAATTTCCATAAGGACCAGGTCCATAAATGTGGCAATGTGCCTCCGTTTCTACCTAGGAAGCACAACTTTGTTAATAAATTCGAGCAACACTTTGTGAGGTGGATTCATCTAACTTTTGTATATAGCCTTGGGCTCAATCTCTTCTTCATTGTCACCAAACTTGCTTGTAACGTCAAGGGCGGTAGGGAGATTCTGTAGAGTTGACCATTTGAGTTTCTTATAATCATTGTACCCTGTAGCAGGTACACTTAAGATCTCTCCCAATTCCTTATCATCAAAACTCATTGTTACCCCTTTCACCACACGATGACTCTGCCATGTTTGATTTCACATTTTTCCATGAACTCCACAATCTCAGTTCTGGCAAGGTTTCCATCCATCTGAAGGACCATGTCCTTCCAACCCTGCAGTTGTAACTTTTCTAAGCATCGCCATGCCTTCCTCCTCCAAGTTCCTGAGAAGTCTACCTTTCAAGATGGTTCTTTTCCCAAACTTAACCATATTTTCCTTCTGTGCATCTGATTCTTCTTCTTCCTCTTCTTCTTCTTCTTCTTCTTCTTCTTTTTCATCCCATTCTTCTTATTTCACTACTTTTACTTTTCTGGGCTTCAAGGCAGACCTGGTTCTTTTAGCCAAGGTAGAGGGCCCTGCAGACTTTGTCTTTGAAACAAACTTCTTTGTGGAGTCTTGATCTTCTTTGCCTTTGGAGTCACAACCTCTCTTTCTTCTGCCTCCTCTTCATCACGAAGAACCAGGTCCATTTCCTCATTTTCAACTGCCTCAACAGGATCAACCACCTTCTTCTTTCCTTAGCAACAACTTTTCTCTTACTTTCTTCTAAGGCCTTTTCCAGTTCAACCTCACTCTGCTTCTTCTGACTCCTTGTAGCTATTCCTTTTGTAGGAGGAGTTTCTACAGGTATAGAAGAGGCAACCTTTCTCTTCTCGTTTACCCTAGCAGTACCAGGGACTTTAACTCCTGACCCCGTTTCTTTTTAAGATTGTAACTGTCAAACACTTTTCTCAGTAGGTCCTCGAGGGGTTCCTACACAGATGGAACAGGTTCTTCGAACCTCTTCCTCAACCTAACCAGCCCCTCAGTTTCTTCTCTAGACCCACTTCTACCTTTTTCTTTCACATTTTCTTCATCTCCTCCAGCAGATTCCTCACTCCATACTACTATAACTCTTGTTTCTTCAGTCAAACCAACAGTAGTGGGTGAAGATTCAACCACTCCTTTTCCCATTCCCCTCACACCGCCTTGAGCACCCTCACTCTCCTTTTATTTTCTTCTTTTGTTTTTACCAGTAGTTTTCCCAGACTCAGTGGTCTCTACCCCAGCCATAGTTCCTACTAGAACAAACCAATTTTTCCAGATTTGCAGCAACCTCAAAAATGATTTCAGAAGTAATTTTCGAATCAGAGGTTACCTAATTTGTTTCACAAGAAACAATTCTTCCCCCTCAGTAGCAGACTTGAATGATTCATCAGATTCTGGGGTTCTTCTTTCCTACCAGTGTTTTAAAAGGCGTGTGCATAAGGCGAGGCGTTTTACATATGCCTCAATGGGGCATAAGCCCCATGGGTATTTAACTTTTAATATTTTATGAAATAATATAACTACAGTAAATATTTATAAACAGCTAAAATTGCATAAAATTAAAGAAAAATATAAATATAATGTGCTCCATCCCCATAAAAAACTAGTCAAAATAATTTATTATACCCTACTTACAACTACAAGTAATTTGAGTCGAAAAGAATAAAATTTTTTACATGGAGGAAAAAATAGGATAACTAACCTGCAATTTGAAATTTGAACTTGCTGCTTTGAAGGGGAATGGAGTTCTCTTTGTATTTGAAAGAAAATTGAATATTCGTTGTTTGGGAGATATTAGCAGACTAGCGAACAAGATAAAGAATTGGGAAAGACCATAAATTAGGGATTTATTCAATTAAAAGGTCTTGACTTTTAAATTTGATACATTTCAGTTCCTTTTTAAAACTTTTGAGTAATTACAAGCTGACTTTTGAGAATTTGAGTATTATATGAAGGACTTATTCAACAAATTTTGTTTTAATTTGAAAAAATCTCTGGGGCTTACGCCTCACTACAAAATAATGCCTCAGACGCCTGGACGTACATCCTGAGCGCCCCGACGTACGCCCCGAATTGCTGGGCGTAAGCCTCTTGAGACTTTCACCCCACACCATCACCTCAGGGCATTTTTGGTGTGCCTCACCCCAGGGCTCGCCCCGAAAAAGCCTTTTTAGACATTGTTCCGTACTTGCTTTCAATTTTTCATTGATTTTCTTGATTTTTTCTCCTCCAGCGACAACCTTGCGAGCAACCATCTTGAACCTTCCTTTCTTAGAGGTGGGTGTGGTTGAAGGTGTGATGGATGATATGGGTGTAGTTTCCTTGGGTGGTGATGAAGGATTCTCAGAAGGTTTTGTCATTGAATTATTTGGGTATGAGAGAAGATGAGTATGTGTGTGTTTGTAAGATGAGAGAAGATAGAGAGAATTGTTTGACGGCTTAGACATTTGAAGTGAAGAAACAACTAATTCCTAATCAAGATAAAAAGGAAGAATTTAATTGGGTACTAAATGCTTTTTCAGAAGTTCAGAGGTCTAGTCAATCTAGGAATCAGTTTGAAGAGACGTTTATGACTCTTCCTTGAATCTAGGTACTTATTGCATTTTTGGGACTCTTATAAATGAAACTGGTTCATTTCACACGGATAAGCTCAAGGAGGTTAGGATTAAATGGGACACTCCATTTGATCATAATCCAAATATAATTATTTCAAAATATGTTGAGTGGAGAGTACGTACCATATAATCTTGATGAACTAAGTTCTTCACTAAGAAATCTCTTGTGTAAGTCTGATTTTTCCAAGAAAATAATGATAATATCATTAGAGATTAATGAGACATTTTAGAACATGGCACAAGAGTATACTGATGAAAGCATGAGACTGAGAAAAATCTAATCTATTTATGTACAAAAATTCACATATTTTCTAACAAATTTTTGAGTTAGAACTGGTTCCTTTTAGGCGATCTTCATCATCCCTAATTCTAACATGTTCCTTTCAAAGTGATCTCTACTTAGAGATTTTGTGAAGATATAAGCTATTTGCTTGTCAATAGCAAAAACTTCCATAGTGATCAAACCTTTTTCATAGTTGTCCCTCAAAAAGTGATGCCTCACATTCATGTGTTTAGTTCTTTTGTGATGAACCGGGTTCTTGGTCATACTAGTTACGCTGGTGTCATCACAAAAGATGGGGATACAACCTACATCAATTTCAGAGTCCATAATTATTGTTTGATCCACAACAATTGAGCACAACATGAGGCAATAACATACTCAACTAGAGTAGTAGATAAGGCCACATAATTTTGCTTTTTGGTAGCCCAGACACAAGACATGAGCCAAAAAAGTGTGCCATACCTGAGATGCTATTTCTATCCACAAGAAAACCTGCATAATCAACATTAGAATATCTCACTAATTTGAAATTACTACCTTTTGGATACCATAGACAAAGGCTAGTGGTGCCTTTTAGGTATCTTAAGATCCTCTTGACACCAGTCAAGTGAGATTCCTTTGGATTTGCCTGAAATCTTGCACAATGGCCGACACTGAAAACAATACCAGGTATGCTAGCGATGAGATATAACAATGATCCAATCATTCCCCTATACAACTTCTGATCAACAGATGAACCAGGTTCATTTACATCCAATTTTGTGGTTGTTGCTAGTGTCAATTTCTTTGAAATCTTCCACTTTAAACCTTTTAAACAACTTTTTCACATACTTATCCTGATGGATCATAGTTCCATTTGAATTCTATTTAATTTGTAAGCCTAAAAAGAAATTAAGCTCACCCATCATACTCATTTCAAATTCTCTCCCATTAGTTTATAAAATTCTTTACTTAACTTATCGGTAGTTGCTCCTAAGATTACATCATCAGCATATATCTGAACTGCCAAGTTATCTGTACTTTTTCTTTCAAGAATAAAGTATTGTCAATTTTACCTCTCTTGTGGCCATGCTCAAGGAAGAATTTTGATAATATTTCATACCATGCTCTTGGAACCTGCTTGAGCCCATAAAGTGACTTGTCAAGCTTATACACGGACATTCCTTGCTTTCAAAGCATGGGGATTTCTTGACAAACACTTCCTCCTTTAGATATCCATTGAGCAAGGAACTATTGATATACATGTGGTGGAGAGTGAATTCCATATAAGCAACAAAGGCTATAAGGAGTCTAATTGCCTCCAATCGTGCAACTGGAGCAAAAGTCTCATCATAGTCTATGCCCCCCGCTTGACTATATCCTTGAACCACCAATCTTGCCTTGTTTCCTTGTAACTGTTCCATCTTCGTCAAGTTTGTTTCTGAAGACCCACTTTGTGCCAATTACTGAATTTTCATGGGGTCTTGGTATCGGATGCCAAACTTGACTTCTCTTAAATTGGTTGAGTTAATCTTGCATTGCATTTACCAAGTATGCATCCTGCAAAGCCTCAACAACATTTTTAGGTTCAATAAGAGATAGAATAGCATCAAAAGCACAAAGATTCTTCAAAGAAGATCTGGTTTTGCTTCCAGAGGTGGATCAATAATTATGTTCTCAATGGGATGAGAACTTTGATACTTGTAAGATTTCATAACCATCTGGTTTCCCCTAGATATTCCTTTAATTTTTTGTTGTTGAGGAAGAAGTTCATGGACAGGTTCCCTCGAGGTTTGAGGATCAGTTTCTCTTTATTCAGTTCCCCCTATCAGGTTGCCCTGGATGGAAGGACCTGTTCCATCCCTTATTCCTTCCTCTGGTGCAACTTCAGTTTGGGCTGTGGTTTCACTTGAATTTCTTACCAGCCCAATTGCTTCATCATCATATTCCTGCCTCTAAAAAAGAATGTTAGTTTCATCAAAAACCACATGTAAACTTTCTTCTACACACATAGTTCTTTTGTTATAAATCTTATAAGCTTTACTATGTGAATAATGTCCTAAGAATACTCCCTCATCACTTTTGGGATCAAACTTGCTATGGAGTCTTCTCAACAAGAGGTCTAGTCATGCACCTATTTATGATGAAACATGCAGTGTTCACATCTTCTGCCCAGAAACTATGGGGCAGTTTACTAGAAAGAAGCATAATCCTAGCCATTTGTTTCAATGTCCTATTCTATCTTTCAACTACTCCATTTTGTTGTGGGGTCCTAGGAGCAGAAAAATTATAATTTATGCTATGCTCATCACAAAATTCAACAAATTTAACATTCTCAAATTAAGTACCATGATTAGACCTAATTGATTCTAGTTGATTACCTAGTTGTTTCTGAGTTTTTCTAACAAAAGAAATTTACATGTCAAATGTTTCATATTTAGCTATTAAAAAAAATTTCCAAGTAAACCTAGAGTAATCATCAACAAGCACTATCACATATCTCTTACCACCTCTTCTTAATGTTCTCGATCATTGGTCCACAAAGATCCATATGGACCAGTTCCATCGTCCTGGTGGTGCTTACCACTTTCTTTCTTTTGAAAGAGGATCTTACCTGCTCCCCCCTTGCACAAGCCTCACAAATTTTATCTTTCTTGAACTTAATGTTATTCAGCCCTATCACCAAGTCCTTTGAGACTAGTTTGTTGAGTTGGCTTAGACTGGCATGTCTAAGTCTCTTGTGCCAAAGGGCGGGATCATTATCCAACACACTTAAGCAAGTGAGTTCATTATCTGAAAGTGTGGACAGATCTACAACATATATTTTGTTCACTATTTTTCCCTACAAAACTATCTTGTCAGTGGTAAGATTAATCACAAAGCATTTTATAGAGGTGAATGCTACCATGTTACCTCTATCACACAATTGTGATAAACTTATTGGACTGTACTTCAGTCCATCTATCAAATAGACGTTCTCAATAGAGTGAGAATTGTCGCGCTCCCTCTTTCCTCGCGGAGATCGGGTTTATGACATTCAGTTGACACAACTCTTTCCTTTTGGGAAAGGGGTTTGTGTTTTTGAGAGTCGCCACCTAACGATTTTTAAAGGTGCATTAGGACACCAAAGGGGTTCATTTACAACTACGTTGTTAACCGGAGATAGGTTAAGGGCTTGAAATTATCCTAAGGGGAAGGTGTTAGGCACCCCTCAGGATCCACAAGTGTGGTTCCCGGCCAAACAACTTTTGTGAATTTGTACGGCTTAGCAAACAAACAAATAAAGGCTCAAATAAGAGGGGATTTAAGTCTTAAGCATGCAGATGTTTGAAAATAGTAAAGAAGGTTAGATTTTGAAAGGATTACGATCTAAGCATATGAAGGGTATCCTAGGTTTATAATAATATGGATCACATCAGTACAATACCCGGTAATCACTCCTCAAAGAGGGGCTACACATGGTATTAGCATATCGGTCATCATATCCATATTCTACCCTTTCCCACCCCGTGAAAGTAACTAAATCGAGTGTTGGTCTCGACCTCTATTGCATGCTGTTACCCGTCCCTTCCTATCAGTCCCGGAGGAAATTAGGACTTCTATCCTAAAGGGAGATGTTAGGAAGACCCTCAGGTTTAAAGGCAAAACACTAAGCGACAAACAAGAAACATATAGGACTGCAATTAAGGGGGGTAAACATACAAACAGGAAAAGGCTCACGTACCTCCACAAATAAGGAAAATAAGCAGCATGACTCAAGCACAGTTAAAGTCTTTGATTCAGATCCTAAAACATGGTGTCTAAATGATAACAACAAAGAGGCAGATTTCTAATTTTAGCAATTTAATCACCTAAGGCTTGCCTAGGAGGGGGACAGTGTATACTAATTATCTGAATTGTTAAAGGGACTATTGCAAATTATTACCTACACATGCTATTCTAGGTTGTTCAGAATACATGATTGTTGCTAGTTGTTTTAGAGAAACTAAGTGAAGTTGTTTTATTCCTTTTCATGCATCAGTAAGTGTATTTAAGCGAGTAAGATGCAATCCTAAGGACATGGTATCTAGTGCACAGAGATGAAGAATGATGCAGAATCAAAAGCCTAAACATGATCTCTAAATGCACAAATATTGCATTGTTTAAACATGGTTCAGGAGATGTAAACATGACAGGTTTATTACTGTTGTTTATCCTAAACAGGATCTCTAAGTGTACATGGCAGCGTAGAGCATGATTGTAAAGTACTTGTTATTAGCACATTTAGCACAGGACTTTCGAAATGAGATGCCAATAGATGCTGAAAATAGTAAGTGTAAGACCTAGGGAACATGGTCTCTAGTGCATGATCTTGCACATATGAGTCCTAAGCATGGTTTCTATTGCGCAAGTAGGGAATAAAACCTTATAGCATGGCTTCTACCCTCTAATAGTTATAGCATGCATATTTACCCCTCCATTTTCACCATCCATCCCCAAAGAGCTGTTTACAACAATTATTACAGGCCATTTGCATGAATTACATAACTGAATAATGAAAAGAAGGATTTATACTATAGGGAGCCTACTGATAGGCCCAGAATCTCCAGAACGCCTCATTGCCAACCTTTCACATGATCCAGGTGTGTCAAAGTTCCCTAAGGATCTCAATGGATCCCTGGCAATGCTCACACCCAGAGTCATAACCAAATTTGAGTAAGTGCAGTGTGGAAGGGCCAACCTTAGTGTGTCAAAGTTCAGAGGGAGCTCAAGGGTCCCAAGGCAATGATCACACAAAGGGGGGCAGAACTTGATGATCTAAGAGTAGAGTGAGAGTGCTCGACATAGTTTTGAAAAGGTTAAGTAAGAAAACAGTTTTGAAAGGGTAAGTAAGAAAACAGTTTTGGAGAGGGAAACATTGATTGAAATAGTTTTATAACAAAGAAGTTTGACCACTAAAAGGGCAGGAACACCAACAAGTACAACATCACACAAAGGACCAGTAATACTCCAACAATCACAAGCAGGGGTAATGAAATTTGAGGGACAACTACAGAGCATGTGAGGGCAAACATGTAGCAGGCAGTACACAATCAGTAGATCCTAAGGAGTCAGGGGATTGGGGGTACAGTAGGATATAGGATTATACTAACATAACAGGACCAAATAGTGCAGGATAGTAGGATTTACCCTAATCAAACCAATGTACCAAATATAGGCATGAAGATTCACATTGAACATGTATCAAGTACATAAAGACATGTTGGTTATGACAAATAGAGTATAACTTATCATGTGAATGGAGTTCAG
>ML307121.1:0-60404 GCA_005239505.1 Nicotiana paniculata | reverse complement strand
CCTCTTCGTCGATCACTTGGTTCTTGAATGGTCCTTGCTTTCTTTTCTTCTGCTTAACAGGCATGAAGAATAGATCTTCATTTAGTTTATGAGTCATCACTTCTGGTAGGATGCCTGTCATATATGAGTGGGACCACGCAAAGCAGTCTGCGTTAGCCTTTAAATAATCAATTAACTTACCTCTTCTACCAAGGCCCAGCCTCGTGCCTATATACACTTTTTGTTCAGTNTTTCTTGCGGTTTGCTGATCGCCTCTAATTTGCTGAATCCCCCATTCAGAGGGGAATTTAATTACCTGATGCAAGGTGGAGGGTATTGCTTTCATGTCGTGGATCCATGGCCTTCCCACGATTACGTTATAAGCCATGTCAGTATCGATGACTTGGAACCTGGTACTTTTGATCACCCCTTCGGCATAGGTGTTAAGCTCAATTTCTCCTTTTGTTATAGTTGTAGAGTTATCAAACCCTGATATGGCTCGTGCCCTTGGGATTACTTAATTACCCAACAGCATTTCTTCCACGACTCTTAGCAAAATGATATTGACTAAACTGCCTGGATCAATCGACACTCTTTTTACGTTAGTGTCATGAATAAGTAAAGATATTACCAGAGGATCATTGTGAGAAAGAAATAATCCAACGATATCTACATTATCGAAGGTTATATCGTCCTCTTCCAAATTTTCACGAACCCGTTTTCCATGTGTTATTGTGAACTTTGTGGTTGTTTTGCAGACCACTCTGTTTACTTCTTCACCTCCGTGTATCACGTTGACAGTTCGTTTTGGAGAAGGAGGCTTTGGGGGTTCTTTCTTGTTCCTCATATATGCATGTTTACCTTTATCACTAAACAATTCTGTTAAATAGCCATGTTTCAATAAATTTTCTACTTCACCTTGTAAAAATCTTCAATCCGCAGTTTTGTGCCCATGATCATTATGGAATTCACACCAGTGATCTGGGTTCCTTCTATTTGGATTTGACCGCATCTATTTAGGCCACTTAACCTTGTCTCTCGTGTTCCTCAATATTAAGACAAGTTCAGTAGTACTTACATTAAAGGTATGATCCCCAATTCGAGTATTATCTCTAGATCGTTCATCTCGATCTTTTCTGGATCTCGACGAGGATGAGACGACGTCTCTTCCTTGTGGTATATAGTCTGACCTAATGTTTTCAAACCTGGGACGAATATCACATCCCAAGGGTCCTAAGTAAGGATCGTACATGTTCTTACCTGATCTTCTGTCTGATTCTGGACGTCTAGATCTGGAATGATCTTCATCTCTCGAACGAGCAATGATATCTTCTTCAATTCTGAGTTTAGTACTATACCTGTTATATACATCGTTCCATGTTGTAGTGGGGAATTCTCTTAGACTTTCCTTAAGTCGTCTCGTTGCTTCTGAGCTTTTATCATTTAGGTTGCTTGTGAATGCCATGGCTGCCCAATTATCAGGCACCCTGGGTAACTGCATTCTTTCTCGTTGAAACCTGTCTACAAACTCACAGAGTAGTTCTATGTCTCCTTGTTTTATTTTGAATATGTCTTCCATTCTTTTCTCAACTTTTTGTGCACCAGAGTGTGCTTTTATAAATGAATCTGCAAGCTCAGCAAAAGAGTCAATAGAATTTTCAGGGAGAAAAGAATACCATGTTAGGGATCCTTTGATAAGTGTTTCCCCAAATTTTTTGACAAGGACTGCAATCTCTCGTTTTGTTAAGTCGTTGCCTTTTACTCCAGTAGTGAAAGCAGTCACATGATCACGTGGGTCAGTTGTTCCATCATATTTGGGAACGTCAGGCATTTTAAATTTCTTAGATAGGCAAAGGTGCCCGCACTTGGCTTCCAAGGTTGTTGAGAATACCTATCAACATCAATGCCTTTGATAATAGGTGGTACTCCAGGAATTTATTCAATGCGATCGTTCTTCTCCTTCATCTGTTTCTGCATGGATAGCAGTAAATTTTGTAATTCGGAGTTATTAGATATACCTGGTCTCGCTTCGAGAGATTCATTAGGAGTATCTCCTCTTCCTGAGTTTGCCAACCCAGGTTGAGGATTTTCCAAGGTGATGGTATTATTGGGGGGTGGCGTTGGTGGTGTAGGTAACGTTGCCGGTAATCCCCTCGTAAATTCTTGCAAAGCTTGGCTCACATACTCTGCAATCATTTGCTTTACACGATCTTGTTCCACCGTTTGATCATTATCACCATTGTTGTTATTAGATATTTTTGGGGATTCTTCCCTTGAACCACGTGGGGTTCCTGAAGGCGATGGAACTAGGGTTCCATTCCTTTGTTGGTTGTTGTTGTTGGAGTTCGACATAGTTTAGAGGATATCACTTGAAAAGCAAACAAAGATTATCAGATCCCCGGTAACGGAACAAATCTTTTTAACTAAAGAATTAGATCCTTTGACTAAAGCTATTTCTAGGATAAAAACGGGTTACTGATAATCAATAAAATAGAGAAAAATAAATAATAGACAATATTGCAGAAATATATAAAAGCGAAGTAAATTGTATTCGAGAATCAGATGCTTTTACAAGTTGTATTCCCCTCCCTTATATAGAAGATTCCTTGATATAATGCACAACTCTTGCTATGGTTTCTCATTAATGACTTATTATGACATTAATGAGGCGTTACAAAGGATAACGGTAATTGGGGTACGGTTACATAATGTTTGAGTAATCAATTGTGGATTCTTGAATCTGCCCGTAGCTTTGTCTAGATTCTTTCTAATTGTGCCTCTTCCCTGTTTTGATCAGGTTGAGTTTTTCGTGGCCTGATAAGCTCGAGGGTTTATTGAATCGTGCCTCTTTGTTACGTACCTCTTCAAAGAATCACATCCAGTTGTCGCGTTCTCATGTGTCCACGTAACTGGCTGAGTTGTCAAAAGATGGCCTACGTGTGAAACTCTTGTTTACCAATACAAGAAGAACCTTGGATTTGATTGTATTTGGGGACAGTCAGAGTGGGTGACTCTCAATAGTGGTCCTACTGAATTCAAACGTTAAGAATCCGTCGTTTAAGGGTTTCAGGCAGCAGTATGATTAAGAGACGAGCTTTTGCAGTATAATTTCTGGGAAAAGGGAAGGTGGTTGAATGGTACATGTACGGCAGTGATCAGTTTCGTCAGTGTAATTAAAGCATGTATATGGTTTGTGCAGATGTGTGTGGGGCTTGTCGGTCGTCGTAATAGATTTCATTTGGGAGCATTCGAATGCTATGGTCTGTCAGGTGTAGGCGGATCCCGGAAGGTTTATGGTGGTTCAGACCACTACTTAAGGATTTGCATGTTGGGTGATTGTGAGAATTCACTTGAGTGTTGTTATCATTCTCTTGAAGTAAAGTAAGTATGAGGTTTCTATATGATGAGGTGTTTCCCCTATTAGTGGTTAAGGAGTTATGATGGAATTCTTGTGCAATCTCATATTGGTATGTTAGGTGTAGTAAACGGCGTGTAACTGGGAGTAAGGATCGAGATTGTGGTTCGGTGTTAACTAGGATGTCATGAGCTCGGATGAGCAAGAAAAATTAACTTGAATGTTTAGAGTAAGTTAGTGTTGTCTTCAGTGTCATCTGAGATCGGTGTTTGGTGAAAGAGGCTTTGTATCCCGGTTATGTGTCCTTGAATTATTTTACAGTGTTAGTGTAGTTGGTGGTATGGATGTGCAAACTTGTTACCTTATGTGAAGGTTGTGGGAGCGTGACCACGAGAAGATTGTATAAGCGTGACATGTAGTCACCTGATTGATTGAAGATTTAGACCAAGTATAAGGAAGTGCAATCTTGCTTACTTGAGAATTTATGCCTGGAAGGCGTTCGGTTTTTATTGTGGATTGTGGGGTGTTTGTCCCAGCTGTGATGGTTGTTCTTGCGTGTTATGAGAGGAAGTGGGTTATTATGGACCCAGGTCAAGCTATTAGCCTAGTTCAGTGTGAGCGGAATTGGCTTGAAGTGAGAAAATGGATTAAACAGGGCTATGGGCTTCATGTGAGTCACATGTGTTCATTTCAGTATAGTGCTCATCAATGAGGGGTGTTAGAATATCAGGTGTTGTTCTGTCTTCGTCAAATTCATGTAATATTATGATTGTGTCGTGTGAGTTGTGAAACGGCTTGATAAATTCCTATGTGTTGAGTTTCTGCGTAGTAATGATGTTATGTGAGCAGGCGAGCTCTTTAGATTCAGAGTATATATATAGCACCTCAGTTGTGCTCGAGTTGTCGTAGCATATGGCTCTATCAGTCTCCCTAGGATGGTATTATGCACTTAGCGTGCTTGTGATCGATATTCAGTATTTTGTGATAGTGAGCAATTCAGCTCCGTGTATATCTCCTTATGTGAATTTTATGATGGGATCGGGTGCCACGCCGCCACGAGTATGTCATTTTGATCGGGTTGCACGCCGCAACAGTGTGATGTTGAGTGAGGTTCCTATATTTATTTTTTTCTTGTGTTTTTCTTCCTATTTCCTAAGGAAATCCATGTTAGTTGTGTGAGTTGAGTAGTCCCTTCCTGAGTCATTTCCTTATGTATCATGTTCGAATTGTGGTCTATTGGCGCATTGTGGCATAGTGTGAGATTGTTGGTCATGTTTGGGGTGATTGGTTGTCTGAGCAACTCATACTAGGTAAGACGAGATTATTGCATCAGGGATCAGTGCGATAAGATTATGTGAAATACATTAAAGGACGGTTACCCTTATTGGTTTGTAATGAGATGATGGTCTTAGTCAAGAGGAAGGATTCAATGTTTGGTTAACTCTGCAATTGGTTAGAAATTTCTACACATCTCCTCCGTTGTGGTGGTATCGCCAGCATTATAGTAGGATATATGTATATATATATATATCATAAGGTGCATTGGGAGCATCAGATTCATGAAATATTGGCTATTAAGGTTCAGGGAGTGTCATTGTGGTTAGATGATGAATTATGCGGTGCATGATGCTAAATCAGCAAAGGTACGCAGTCGTGTTCTGGTACCTCGTGTGGTAATTTATATGGTGTTCATATATTGGAAACAGGCCTGGCAGAGAATTTTAGGTGTTGGAACTGGGTTCTAAGCTTATTGTATGGATAAAGGAGGATATCTTCATATTTGATCAAGCTTATGTGCTCAACTGGGTTGTGGAAGCACGGGCAGGTGCACGAGGTGTTAAACAGTGATTTCAGATAACTCCAGCGCAGTTCTTAGCACGTTCGAGGACGAACGTATGCTTAAGTGGGAGAGAATGTAACGACCCGACCGGTCATTTTGATCTCTAGTGATTCATTCATCGGTTTGAGGACATGAGCTGCTTCATTTCAGGAATTATGACTCGTAGGCGTGGTCGAAGTTTAATTTCGGGAAGTTCGGAGTCAAATTGGAAAGAAAATTCTCATTTCGGAAGCCTTAAGTTGGAAGAATTGACTAAGATTGGAATTTTGAGTAAACGGCCTTCGAATCAGGATTTGAAGTTTCCAGCAGGTTCGTATGATGATTTTGGACTTGGGAGTATGTTCGGATCGGGAGTTGGGTAACCCAGGAGCGTTTCAGCGCATATTATGGAAGATAGCATTTTAGAAGAATTTTATAAATCTGGGTTGAAAGGCATTTCAGTGTTATAGATGTCCGTTTGAGATTCCGAGCCTGGGAATAGCTCCGTATGGTGATTCTGGAGTTGGGAGCGCAATCGGAAGTGAATTCAGATGTCCGTAGGTCATTTTGAAGTCATTTGGCTAAAGATAGAAATTTGAAGGTTTTTGAGAAGTTTGACCGAGAGTTCGACTTTTTGATATCGGGGTCGGATTCCAATTCCGAAAGTTGGAGCAGGTCCGTAATGTCGAATATGACTTGTGTGCAAAATTTGGGGTCAATCGGACATGATTTGATAGGTTTCAGCATCGGATGTAGAAGTTTGAAATTTCAAAGTTCATAAATCTTGAATTGGAGTGCGATTCATGATTTCGACGTTGTTTGATGTGATTTGAGGCCTCGAGCGAGTTTGTATCATGTTTTGGGACATGTTGGTATAATTGGTTAAGGTCCCGAGGGCCTCGAGTGGATTTCGGAAGGTTAACGGAATGGATTTCGGGCCAAAATAGCTGCTGAAATTTTAGCGGCAAATCTATTTTGGACAACAACTAATGCATCGAAGAGCTAACTTTGGAAGCGTATATATCAAAATCTATAAGGAATCTAAAAATTTGCAAAAGAAAAAAATTTTATTCCTTGCATTCTAGTTTCCAGAAAGTTAAACCATTCATGATTTGAACATTTGATCAAAACGTTATCATCGATTGAAGATGGTTGGTGAAGCAGTTTTGACAGAATTTTCTGATGCATGGAGCCGACTTTGGAAGCTCATATCTCGGAATATATAAAGCGTTATGTGGTGTAAAACCTATCAAATGAATTATCTTCGAGTATAGTTTCTAAATCTTCAAATCGTTTGTCATTTGGATATTTCTACAAGGAGCTATGGGCGTTTTAACAGAAAGTGTACAACAAGGGAAAATTGTAATAGGATGTACAGCCTGCACAGCGTAAGGTACAACTCGATGAAGTTGTTTTAAACACGAGTATTGGCCCATTTCTTTCATTTGGTTTGGACGATTTTGGAGAGCTCAAGGAGGGATTTTCACCAAGCAACACTAGATAAGTGATTTCTTCCTATTTTTGAGTTAAATATGTGATCGTACATGAATTTGAACATGGAAATTAGTAGGGAAATGGGATTTTTAGAAGAAAACCTAGAAATTTTATTTTGGATTTCTACCACGAAATTGAGCATGGAATTTAGATTATATTGTATATTTGAGTTAGTAAGACTATGGGTAGGGTATATCTTCGAGAAATTTCAGAATCCGGGAACGTGGGCCCGAGGGCATTTTGGTCAATTCACTGAGCGGAGTTGGGAAATTATATAATTTGAATTTTTGCAAATATTAGAGTATATTTTCATTGCTTTGTCGTTATTTGGATAGTTTTGGGGCATTGTACGTCCAATGGAGTCGTCGAAAGGGCTTGGGAGCCGGTTATGGAATTTCGGACGAGGTAAGTCTCCTTTCTAACTTTGTGAGGGGGAATTGTCCCTATAGGTAAACTAAATGAATACATGTTATTATTTGCTGGGGGATACGTACGCACGAGGTGACGGGGGCTGTGCGTAGCTACTATTATGCCATGTCCGGTTAGTCTAGGACCCACTAGCATGATTTACTTGTTGTACTTGTGACCTTGTCAATAAAATATCACGTGATGCTTTCAATTAGTATCTAAATCTCTGAGAAGGATAGAGTTTACTTTTCTTAATCACCTAGAAGGAGAATTTATTCTTCCTTGGATAATTGTGTTTCGAATAAATCTATAGAGTTTGGAACCCTGTCGACATTGGCAAGTAAATCTCCAGAAAAGTTTTAAATACTATTCTCATGTTTATTAAACGGAGAATTTTATCACTTCATGGAATAGCTAATTTTCCTGATAAAAATGTTGTTTATTGGTGTGAATATGTGTAACTTTGGGTGTCTGAGTCGCATTTATGACTCGCGAGCAGGATGACCCTGTATTTATGTATATTTATACGGGGACCCGAGTCGCAGGTATGATTCGCGAGCGGGGTAGCCCTAGTATTATGTTAACCGCGTCGCATGTTCGATTCGCGAGCGGGGCAGATAGATGCATCTATGGTTCGGGCTGTTCGACCGTCAGCAGTGCACATTTTATTATTGTTGGTCCGCGCCGTTCAACCCTCGGTATTTTCTTGCGCATGATAATTGTTGCGTATTTCCTGTAATTAATACTGTTTATTGGCCTACGAAGTTGTAAAACTGCCAAGTGAAATGACGAAGATTTAATGTGTTAAATGTGAAAGAAGTTGATATTTCTTATCCCTGATTATTATTAAATTTGTCTATGATACTCATGCTTAGCATCTCACTTGATTATACTAAACTGACTTATAGCAAGTGTCAAATTCGACCACTCGTCGCTACCTCTGTGAGGTTAGGCGGGATACTTACTGAGTACACGTTGTTTTCGTACTCATGCTACACTTGATGTGCATTTTGTTGCACATGTGCTTTCAAAGCAATATTGCTGATTTGGAGACTTAGACGAGTTGCATCACTCGGAGACGACCTGCAGTCGGATGTACTGTATTTTCATTTTCATTCCTTGTCCAATTTGTATTTCGGACAAGCTTTGTAGAATTTATAAAATTCTTAGTAATTGCTCATGTACTTGTGTCACCGGGTTCTGGGATGTGTTCAGGATTTATATTTTATAAAAAATGGAATATTAAACTGTCGTATTTACTTAATGGATTTTATTCAATTATTATGTAATAAAGTGAAAGGTAATGATTTCAAAAATGCTAAAATAGAAAATTTAACTTAACTATTTAATGATTGGCTTGCCTGATATGATGTCTGGCGCCATCACGACCTTATGGATTTTGGGTCGTGACATATGGTCTTGAATCTATCATGAACAAATATAATACGGTATTCAACTAAGCAAGTCTATTAGGTATATTCTTACCCTAACTGCGAAATCTTTCCCCGAGCTACGTGTTCAAGAAAAAAATCTCTCTAATTCTACTCTAATCTAAACACGGCTTTCCCAAGCATAGCATATATAGTAAAAAGAACTCAACTTTTGGCCAAATAATTAAGCAATTATTCACAGAATTAGAGAAACAACCAAAGATGATAACTCAAATTAACGGTAAAATTAATAAACTTCAATATTCATGACAACCACAACCCTAGAACGCAAAGTTTAGCTCCACATAGAAATGGTAGCAAAACAACAATTCATCCAAACAAACATAAATATTACTAAGTTTGATGGAAGAAAGATGGAATCTGATGAATTCCGGCCTCCATGTCGGCTCTGTGCTCTCCCTTCATCCAATCTCTATAAAAATGGTGTTTAAAGACTATTTATATGTGTAGGGAAAAGACCTACGAAATAACCAAGTCCAAAACCAAAAAGGAGACGAAATAGGCTTGAAACATGGAACACGCGAAGCATCCCGCGACAAGCCACGCCTAGAGAGCTCAAACGCGAGGAACAATCTCACGCTGGAAGTCGCGACGCAAGCTAAAACACGAACTAAAACTCTCTTGTCGCCTGCCTCTGTCAATTCTTCACGTCTTCAGCTAATTCCTCAATTCATTATGCTTTTCATATAATTTTGCTTGTTCAATTCCTTTATAACCTTTATCTAATCCTCACGTAATGATTAGCAAGTACTCATTATGTGATGATTGGATCCATCAGATTCTCCTTCTAATCACTTAGATTAATATTTTTTTCTCCGAATTTTATCTTCAATGTACCTACATTATCCATTAACACCCAAATAAGTATAAAACTCCATAATCAAGTTAAAATGGCTATATTCAATATCAAATACAATAAAATAGCGGTAAAAATGCGAGTAAATTAATATCGAAACATACAAAAATATGCCCAACATCATATGGTTAAGATGAAGGAAATGAATCTGAATAAGTGGATTATGCTCTTGTGCATCATTGTTGGAGTCGTGGTAGCTTGGATAATGAGTTGAGAAGGAATATTGGTTTATTGGTAGGAATAGTTTAATTATTCTATGTTTTCTTTGTTGAAAGTGTTTTGGATCATGTAATGTTCTACTGAATGAAGGATATTAAATAGTTGGTTTAGAAATGTGATATTTGATGAAGTTAGTAACGCAAGATCAAGTCTATTACGCAACTAAATAGCTAGTTTATTAATAGATCCAGTGTCTATTACGCAACAAAGTAGCTAGTTTATTACTAGACACATTATCTATTATGCAATATCTAGCTTGTTGTAATACAAAACAGAGGTACATCGAAACAAAAATTACAACAATAATTAATCGACAAAAAGTTTAACGACCCAACCTATTATTTTTCTTTCTATATGCATGTTCCTCTATTAAGACTTACGCAGATGGTTGGTTTGGTTTTGGAAGGGTTCGGGTTAAATTCGGAACATTTAGTTCCATAATAGTGGCCGGTGGCCAAGTTTGACTTGAGTCAACACTCTGAGTAAACGACCTTGGAATCGAGATTTGAAGGTTTCAATAGGTCCGTATGATGATTTTGTACTAAGGCTTGCATTCGGATCGAATTTAGGGTGATCCGAGAGCGTTTCACCGCTCATTGTTAAATGTCGACGTCTTGAAGGTTTTAGAATTTTTCAAGTTTGATTTGATGTAGACTTTGGTTCTACCGATGCCCGTTTGAGATTCTGAGTCTTGGAATTGGTTCGCATTGTCATTTATGACTTGTGCGTAAAATTTGGCTTCACTCCGAATTATCTAAGTATGATTTGTCACGTTCGAATCTAGTTCGAAGAAGTTTGAAGTTCAAAGGTAATTAATTTGGTTTTGAGGTGCGATTATTTATTTCGATGTTGTTTTATGTGTTTCGAGAATTCAAGTAGGTACGTAGTATTGCCACTTTGTGGGGAATTTCTCGTCCATTGCAGTGCCTTTGACTAGGTTGATCCAGAAGGGTGCCCCATTCAGGTGGTATGACAAGTGTGAGGAGAGCTTTCATAAGCTCAATAATGCCTTAACCACATCTCTAGTTCTAGTTTTGCCTTCAGCATCGGGTTCATATATAGTGTATTGTGATGCTTCTCAGATTGGTATTGGGTTTGTCTTGATGCAGGAGGATAGAGTGATTTCTTATGCTTCGCGCCAGTTGAATCCCCATGAGAAGAACTATCTCGTTCATGATTTAGAGTTGGCAGCTATTGTCTACGCATTGAAGATTTGGAGGACTTATCTCTACGGCGTGTCTTGCGAGGTATATACAAATCATCGGAGTTTGCAACACTTTTTCAAGCAAAAGGATCTAAATTTGAGGCCGCGGAGATGGTTGGAGCTGTTGAAAGACTATGAGATTACCATCTTATATCATCCCGGGAAGGCCAATATGGTGTTCAATGCCTTGAGTAGAAAGGCGGTGAGTATGTGAAACCTTGCATATATCCCTATAGGCGAGAGGCCGCTTGCATCAGATGTTCAGGCCTTGGATAATTAGTTTGTGAGATTAGATGTAATGGCCCGACCGGTGGTTTTGAGCTGTAGCGCGCCGTTTAGCGATTTGAAGTCATGAGCAGCTCCATTTCAGGTATTATGACCCGTAGGCATGGTCGGAGATGAATTTCGAGAAGTTCGGAGTCAAATTGGAAAGAAAATTCTCATTTTAGAAACCTTAAGTTGGAGAAATGGACTAAGATTGGAATTTTGAGTACACGACCTCCAAATCAGGATTTGAAGGTTCCTGCAGGTTCGTATGATGATTTTGAACTTGGGCGTATGTCCGGATCGGGTTTTGGATAACCCGGGAGCATTTCAGCGTATATCGTGGAAGTCAGTATTTTGAAGAAAATTTCCTAAGTTTGGCTTGAAGATCATTTCAGTGTTATTGATGTCCGTTTTGGATTCCGAGTCTGGGAATAGCTTCGTATGGTAATCCTGGAGTTGGGAGTGCGATCGAAAGTGAATTCGGATGTCCGTAGGTCATTTTGAAGTCATTTGGCTAAAGATAGAAATTTAAAGGTTATTGAAAAATCCGACCGGAAGTGGAAATTTTGATATCGGGGTGGAAATGCGATTCCAGAAGTTGGAGCAGGTCCGTAATGTTGAATATGACTTGTGCGCAAAATTTGGGGTCAATCGGAGGTGATTTGACGGGTTTCGGCATCGAATGTAGAAGATGGAAATTTCTGAGTTCATAAAGATTGAATTAGGATGCGATTCATCGTTTCGACGTTGTTTGATGTGATTTGAGTCCTCGAACAAGTCCGCACTATGTTATGGAACAGGTTGGTGTAACTGGACGGGGTCCCGGGGGCCTCGAGTGGATTCCGGGTGGTTAACGGATCAAGTTTGGAATTTGAAGAAGGCTGAGGTTGTTGTCATCTGGTGTGACCGCACCTGCGAGGCTTGGGCCGCAGGTGCGAAGATCTGGTTGCTTGGCTGGGAGGTGCGATGATATTTCTGCACCTGCGAAGGCGCAGATGCGGACAATGGGGCAGAGGTGCGATTTTGGGCTGGAGCTGAGGATGCCGCAGGTGCGGGAGATTGGTCGCACCTGCGGGAGCACAGGTGCGAAGGTAGGATCGCAGGTGCATAAATGAGGCTGGGCAGAATGTTTTAAAAGCGGATTTTGGCCATTCCTCTCATTTTTCTCATGGCTTAGGCGATTTTAGGAGAGCTTCAAGAGGGGAATTTCATCATCAATGTCAAGTTAAGAAATTTCTTCATGTTTTTAAAGTTAAATACAAGTTATATGCATGGATTAGACATGGAAATTAGTAGAAAAATTGGGATTTTAGAGGAAAGACCTACAAAATTATATTTCGGATTTCTACCACGAATTTGAGCATGGAATTTAGAGTAAATTGTATATTTGAGTTAGTAAGACCATGGGTAGGATATATCTTTGAGAAATTTCGGAATCCGGGCACGTGGGCCCAAGGGCATTTTGGTTAATTCACTGAGAGGAGTTGGGAAAGTATATAATTTGAATTTTTTATGAGTATTAGAATGAATTTTCATTACTTTTCCCGTTATTTTGTAGTTTTGGGGCGTTGTGCATCCATTGGAGTTGTCATAAGGGCTTGGAAGCCGGTTATGGAATTTCGGAGTGAGGTAAGTCTCCTTTCTAACTTTGTGAGGGGGAATTGTCCCCCTTGGTGAAATAATTAAGTATGTGCTACTATCTGCGGGGGCTACGTACGCACGAGGTGACGGGAGTCCGTGCGTAGCTACTATTATGCTTATGTCCGGGTAGTCTAGGACCCACTAGCATGCCTTACGTGTTGTACATGTGATCCTGCCAATGATATTAGACTGATAATGCTATTGAATTTGGTAATTTATTTCCTAAGAAGGCTAGAGTGTACCTTTCTTAATCATTTAGAAGGAGAATTGATTTCTTCCGTGGATAATTTCATTCCTGATAAGGTTTTATTATTGAATATTGTTAAACTTGGCAAATGAATTTCGAGAAAAGATTTAAATACTATTTTTGTGGCTTTTAAAAGAGAAATATGTCATTTACTTAAGTATTTGTTTTCCCAATGTAGTCGGGGTGGACTGTTTGATTTTGCATGACTGTGTGTGACCGCTTCGCAATTTACATTCCGCGAGGGGAGTGTGATTTCCCCCACTCTCATGGGAGCGGGCCATATGCCACGGCGGATTGAAAGATGCACTTATGGTTCGGGACATTCGACCCTCGGTTGTGCATAGATATGATTATTTTATGGAAAAGATGCACTTATGGTTCGGGTCGTTCGACCCTCAGCAGTGCACAAATATGATTATTATGATGGCTCATGCCGGTTGTCTTTATCCTGTATGCGCATGATAAATTGTTAATGATTTCATGGACTGTTTATTTAAGATATTTGCGGGGAAAATGAAGAAGTAACTGTTTATTTAAGATGTTTGGGGGGGGAATGAAGAAGTAACTGTTTATTTAAGATATTTGGGGGAAAAAGAAGTAGTAATTGCTTATTTACTTTTAGCATTTATTTGAGTTACAGTTATCTTTAATGTTGACTATTTTTATCATCCTCGTATGCCTATTACTGATATCATATTGTGCTAAATTAATTTGTTGGACCTTAGTGAGTGTCTAATTCGACCTCTCGCCACTACCTCTCTGAGGTTAGGCGGGCGACTTACTGAGTACACGTTGTTTTCGTACTCATGCTACACTTGCTGTGCATTTTTATTGCACAGGTACCTTCATAGCGATGTGGCTGGTTTGGAGACTTAGTCGAGCTGCATTATCCGGAGGCGATCCGCAGCTGACAGAGTCTCCCTCGTATTGTACTACTTTATTTTAATTTCCTTGTCTAATTGTATTTCGGACAAGTTTTGTAGCAATTGTAAAAATTCTTAGAATTTGCTCATGCACTTGTGACACCGGGTTCTGGGATGTGTTTGGGATTTAATTTAATAAAGGGAATGGTTTACCTGTCGTATCTATTTGATAAATTTTTATTCGCTATTATAACTTATAAGTGAAAGGTAATGATTTTGGAAAAGATGTTAAACAGGAATTTATTTCAACTAATAAATGATTGGCTTGCCTGGCGGTGGTGTCTGGTGCCATCACGACCTTAGTAGATTTTGGGTCGTGACAAGTTGGTATCAGAGCGCTATGTTCCCTTGGGTCTCACGAGTCATGAGCAAGTCTAGTAGAGTCTTGCGGATCGGTACGAAGACGTCTGTACTTATCTTCGATAGGCTACAGGGCTGTTAGGAGTACTTTCCTTATTGATTCCTCATCATGCGATTCGATTCCTTTGAGGCTTATGCCCATGTTTCTTCCTACTCAATCTTATACGTTGCGAAGCGCTTGCTATGAATCAAGTATTTGAGGAATTTTAACGATACTAGGATGTGGTGTGGGATGTTTCTCCCGGCGAAGTTGATTGAGGCTATTGTCGTTGTTCTGCAAAGGAGTAATATGTTGTTGTTGCTCAGTAGCTGTGTTTCTGAGAGACTTAAGGCTATGCTCAGGTAGTGATGATGCTTATTATTGGTTATCGCGATGTGGGTGTGATGGTAGGATGATTGCCCACATGTAGGGGCAATGAATGGCTTGAAAGGAGGTCAGGTAGTGCCTAAAGGAATGAGTTTAACAAATGGGAGAGTGGCAGCGTAGCACAGGAAGTTCAGTGGTAAGCCAGCTGCCTATCTTGAGGGAAAGTTTTGAGAGTTTTGGTGGATGGTGATTAGGCCTACAAGCTTAAGTTGAAATATGTGTTATTTCGTCGGAAGGTTGGATACAACAGGGAGGAGTTGTTAGGAATGAAGAAGGACGCATTGGGGCGGTGAATTTGAAGATGTTGTAGTGCATTTAGTGGATGTCCATGAGGAGAGGACGGACTGGTAAAGTTGGTTAATGAGAGCAGGCTTAGGATGGAGTATTGATGTTGTAGAGAGTGTGCATTTCAGCGTCGTTGGAAGGTGTCAATTGGTGATTTCCACAGGTGGGTTATCTCCTGTGAGTAGGTTAGCGGTTGTGTGGTTGGCAAGTTTCTGTGAGGGATTCTGGTAGCTATTCGGTAGGAGGCAGAATGTGTGAATGGTGCTAGAGAACTTGAGTATTTAGGGAATGCAGACAGAGGGATTCGGAAGAATTGGATGGATTGGCTAAGAAAAATTATGCTAACAAAGGAGAAAGGATCTCAGTAGGGTCTAGAGTGGTGCAAGGAGTAGCTTCGGGCTAAGTGGGAGAGTCCCACTGCCTGCAGTTGGGTTGTAGGATGGTCTTCTCAGGGGGTTGCGAATTGTCGGCATATTGGCAAGTTAGTACAGCTAAGGGAAAGGAGTAGAATGGTAATTGTGCATGGGATTTGACAACTATGTGCACAAGTTAGTCCTATTGTACCAGGGTTAGGTTTTGGGAGATTCAGAATTTATGCTTAAGGCATGGGCGAGCTATAGGGTAGTAACTCAGTCATGTGTTTCATTGAAAAGGGTGGTCATGTGCTAGAAGTGCCTTGGGGTTGATTGTATTCGGGGATGGTTAGAGTGGGTGACTCTCAATAGCGTTCCTAGTGAATTCAAAAGTTAAGAATGCGGCGTTTAAGGGTTTCAGGCAGTAGTATGATTAAGAGTCGAGCTTTTGCAGTGTAATTTCTGAGGAAAAGAGAAGATGTTTGGAGTTTTCTATGATATGTTTCAGCATGCATGATAGTATTGGGAGAGTGAGAGAAGTAAACTCTGGGGTGTAGGAAGATAATAAGAGGGGTATGAGACGGGTTGTGAGATTGAGACAACATGGTCTCGTAGATCAAGGCCACTCGGGATGAGTGAGGATTGAGTTTGTTATGATTTGAATGGGATTACTATTATTTCTGAGGCAATTAAGGATAATTAGAGAGAGGGTGGATTGGTTAGACATGGTTGAAATGGCACATGTACGGCACTGATCAGTTTCGTCAGTGTGATTACATTATGCATGTGGTTGGGGCCGGTATGTGCGGGGCTTGTCGGCCATCGTAATAAACTTCGTGTGGGGGAATTCGAGTGTTATAGACTGTCAGGTGTGGGCGGATCCTGGAAGGTTTTATAGTGGTTCAGACCACGACTTAAAGATTCGCATGTTGGGTGATTGTGAGAATTCACTTGAGTGTTGTTGTTGTTCTCTTGAATTGAGGTAAGTAAGAAGTTTCTATATGATGAGGTGTTTCCCCTGTTAGTGGTTCAGGAGTTATGATGTAATTCTTGCGCAATCTCATATTGGCATGTTAGGTGCAGTAAACAGTGTGTAACTGGAAGTAAGGAATCGAGGTTGCGGTTCGGTGTTGACAAGGATGTCATGAGCTCGGATGATCAAGAAAAAGTGACTTGAAAGTTTAGAGTAAGTTGGTGTTATCTTCAGTGTCACCTGCGATCGATATTCGGTGAAGAAGGCTTTGTATACTGGTCATGGGTTCTCGATGGGTTGCAGTATTGGTGTGGTCGGTGTTATGGATGTGCAGACTTGTTACCTGGTCTGGAAGGTCGTGGGAGCGTAACCACAAGAAGATTGTATAAGTGTGACAGGTAGTCAACTGATTGGTTGAAGATTTAGACCGAGTATAAGGAAGTGCAATATTGTTTATTTGAGGATTTATGCCAGGAAGGCGTTTGGTTCAGTTGGTTGTAGATTGTGGGGTGTTTTCCCCGGCTATGATGGTTGTTCTTGCGTGTTATGAGAGGAAATAGGTTATTTTGGACCCAAGAAAGGCTATCAGCCTAGTTCCTTGCAAGCGGAATTGGATTGAAGTGTATGAATGGATTTAAAGAAGATTATGGGCTTCATGCGAGTCAGATGTGTTCATTTCAGTATAGCGCTCCTTAAGGAGGGGTGTTGGAATATCAGGTGTTGTTACGTCGTCGTCAAATTCATGTAACGTTGTGATTGTGCCGTGTGAGTTGTGAACGGGTTGATAATTTCTTATGTGTTGAGATGCCGCGTAGTGATGATGTTAGGTGAGCAGGCGAGCTCTTGAGATTCAGAGTATATGTATCGCACCTCAGTTGTGCTCGAGTTTTCGTAGTGTATGGCTTTATCAGTCTCCCCAGGATGGTATTATGCACTTAGCGTGCTTATGATCGATATTCAGTATTTTGTGATAATGAGCAATTCAGCTCTGTGTATATTTCCTTATGTGAATTTTATGATGGGATCGGGTGGCACGCCTCCACGGGTATGTTATTTGGATCAGGTTGCACGCCGCAACAGTGTGATGATGAGTAAGGTTCCTATATTTATTTTTTTCTTGTGTTTTACTTTCTATTTTTTGAGAAGAGTTCATAATAAGTTGCGTGAGTTGAGTAGTCTTTTCCTGAGTCATTCCTTTGTGTATCATGTTCGAGTTATGGCCTATTGGTGCGTTGTTGTATCATGTGAGACTGTTGGTCATGTTTGGGGTGATTTGTTGTCTGAGCAGTTCATACTGGGTGAGACGAGATTTATAAATTTGGGATTGGTGCAATAAGATTATGTGAAGTATATTACAGGGCAATTACCATTATTTGGTTCGTAATGAGATGATGATCTAAGTCAAAAAGGAGAGATTCAATGTTTGGTTAACTCTGCAATTGGTTAGAAATTTCTGCACATCTCCTCCGTTGTGGTGGTATCGCCAGCATTATAGCAGGGTGTATATACATATCATAAGGTGCATTGGGAGCATCAGATTCATGAATTTTGGCTATTAAGGCTCAGGGAATGTCATGGTGGCTAGATGATGAATTATGCGGTGCATGGTGCTAATTCAGCAAAGGCACGCAGTTGTGTTCTGGTATATCGTGTGGTAGTTGATACGGTGTCTATGTATTGGAACTAGGTCTGGCAGAGAAATTTCAGGTGTTGGAACTAGATTCTAAGCTTATTATATGGATAAAAAGAAGAAATCTTCAGCTTTGATCGAGTTAATGTGCTCAACTGAGTTGTAGTAGCACGGGCAGGTGCTCGAGGTGTTAAGAAGTGATTTCAGATAACTCCAGAGCAATTCCTAGCACGTTCGAGGATGAACGTTGTTTAAGTGGGGGAGAATGTAACGACCCGACTGGTCGTTTTGAGCTCTAGCGCGTCGCTCCGCGGTTTGAAGTCATGAGCAGCTCCATTTCAGGTATTATGACCCGTAGGCATGGTCGGAGTTGAATTTTGGGAAGTTCGGAGTCAAATTGGAAAGAAAATTCTCATTTCAAATGCCTTAAGTTGGAGAAATGGACTAAGATTGGAATTTTGAGTAAACGACCTAAGAATCGGGATTTGAAGATTTCTGCAGGTTCGTATGATGATTTCAGACTTGAGCGTATGTCTGGATTGGGTTTTGGATAACCCGGGAGCGTTTCGGCGTATATTGTGGAAGTCAGTACTTTGAAGAAAATTTCCTAAGTTTGGCTTGAAGCGCATTTCAGTGTTATTGATGTTCGTTTGGGATTCCAAGTCTGGGAATAGCTTCATATGGTGATTCTGGAGTTGGGAGAGCGATCGGAAGTGAATTCGAATGTCCGTAGGTCAATTTGAAGTCATTTGGCTAAAGATAAAAATTTAAAGGTTTTTGAGAAATCCGACCGGAAGTGGAAATTTTGATATCAGGGTCAGAATGCTATTTCGGAAGTTGGAGCAGGTCCGTAATGTCGAATATGACTTGTGCGCAAAATTTGGGGTCAATTGGAGGTGATTTGACGGGTTTCGGCATCAAATGTAGAAGTTGGAAATTTCTGAGTTCAAAAAGATTGAATTAGGGTGAGATTCGTCGTTTCGGTGTTGTTTGATGTGATTTAAGGCCTCGAGCAAGTCCGCACTATGTTTTGGAACAGGTTGGTGTAACTGGACGGGGTCCCGGGGGCCTCAGGTGGATTCCGGGTGGTTAACGGATCAAGTTTGGAGCTTGAAGAAGGCTGAGGTTGTTGTTCTGGTGTGACCGCACCTGTGATGTTGGGACCGCAGGTGCGGCTTTGGAGCCGCGGGTGTGAAGATCTGGTGGCTTGGCTGGAAGCGCAGGTGCGATGACATTTCCACACCTGCGAAGGCGCAGATGCGGACAATGGGGCGCAGGTGCGATTTCGGGTTGGAGCTGAGGAAGCCGCAGGTGAGGGAGATTGGTCGCACCTGCGGGAGCACAGGTGCGAAGGTAGGATCGCAGGTGCATAAATGAGGCTAGGCAGAATGTTTTAAAATCGTATTTTGGCCATTCCTCTCATTTTTCTCATGGCTTAGGCGATTTTAGGAGAGCTTCAAGAGGGGAATTTCATCATCAATGTCAAGGTAAGAAATTTCTTCATGTTTTTAAAGTTAAATACAAGTTATATGCATGGATTAGACATGGAAATTAGTAGAAAAATTGTGATCTTGGAGGAAAGACCTAGAAAATTGTATTTCGGATTTCTACCACGAATTTGAGCATGGAATTTAGAGTAAATTGTATATTTGAGTTAGTAAGACCATGGGTAGTATATATCTGCGAAACATTTCGGAATCTGGGCCCGTGGGCATTTTGGTCAATTCACTGAGCGAAGTTGGGAAAGTATATAATTTGAATTTGTTACGAGTATTAGAATGAATTTTCATTGCTTTGCCCGTTATTTGGTAGTTTTGGGGCGTTATGCATCCATTGGAGTCATTGCAAGGGCTTGGAAGCCGGTTATGGAATTTCGGAGTGAGGTAAGTCTCCTTTCTAACTTTGTGAGGGGGAATTGTCCCCTTTGGTGAAATAATTAAGTATGTGCTACTATCTGCAGGGGCTACGTATGCACGAGGTGACGGGAGTTCGTGTGTAGCTACTATTATGCTTATGTCCGGGTAGTCTAGGACCCACTAGCATGCCTTACGTGTTGTACATGTGATCTTGCCAATAATATTAGACTGATAATGCTATTGAATTTGGTAATTTATTTCCAAAGAAGGCTTGAGTGTACCTTTCTTAATCATTTAGAAAGAGAATTGATTTCCTCCGTGGATAATTGCATTCTTGATAAGGTTTTATATTGAATATTGTTAAACTTGGCAAATGAATTTTGAGAAAAGATTTAAATACTATTTTTGTTAATTTTAAAAGAGAAATTTGTCATTTACTTGAGTATTTGTTTTCCCGATATAGTCGGGGTGGAGTGTTCGATTTTGCATGACTGTGTGTGACTGCTTTGCAATTTACATTCCGCGAACGGAGTGTGATTTCCCCTACTCTCATGGGAGCGGGCCGTACACCACGGCAGATTGAAAGATGCACTTATGGTTTGGGCCGTTCGACCATCGGCAGAGCATAGATATGATTATTTTATGGCAAAGATGCACTTATGGTTCATGTCGTTCGACCCTCGGCAGTGCACAAATTTTATTATTATGATGGCTCAGGCCGATTGTCTTTATCCCGTATGCGCATGCTAAATTGTTAATGATTTCATGGACTGTTTATTTAAGATATTTGGGGGGGGGAATGAAGAAGTAACTGTGTATATAAGATATTTGGGGGAAAATGAAGAAGTAATTGTTTATTTAAGATATTTGGGGGGAAAATAAATAGTAATTGTTTATTACTTTCAGCATTTATTTGAGTTACAGTTATCTTTAATGTTTACTATTTTTATCATCCCCGTATGCCTATTACTGATATCATATTATGCTAAATTAATTCGTTGGACCTTAGTGAGTGTCTAATTCGACCTCTCGTCACTACATCTCTGAGGTTAGGCGGACGACTTACTGAGTACACGTTTTTTTCGTACTCATGCTACACTTGTTGTGCATTTTTATTGCACAGGTACCTTCATAGTGATGTGGCTGGTTTGGAGGCTTAGGCGAGCTGCATTATCCGGAGGCGATCCGCAGCTGACAGAGTCTCCCTCGTATTGTACTATTTTATTTTAATTTCCTTGTCTAATTGTATTTCGAACAAGTTTTGTAGAAATTGTAAAAATTCTTAGAATTTGCTCATGCACTTGTGACACCGGGTTGTGGGATGTGTTTGGGATTTAATTTAATAAAGGGAATGGTTTACCTGTCGTACCTATTTGATAAATTTTTATTCTCTATTATAACTTATAAGTGAAAGGTAACGATTTTGGAAAAGATGTTAAACAGGAATTTATTTCAACTAATAAATGATTGGCGTGCCTGGCGGTGGTGTCCAGTGCCATCACGACCTTAGTAGATTTTGTGTTGTGACATTAGATGTTTCGAAGGTTAGTCGGGTTCTAGCTTGTGTGCTTTCTCGGTCTTCTGTATATGAGCGCATCAGAGAGTGTCAGTATGATGACCCCCATTCCTTAAGGACATGGTTCAGCAAGGTGATGCCAAAGAGGTTTTTATTGGAGATGATGGGGTGTTATGAATGCAAGATTGGATTTGTGTGCTCAATGTAGATGGGTTTCCTGAGTTGATTCTTGAAGAGGCCCACAATTTTTGGTATTCCATTCATCCGGGTGTCGCGAAGATGTATCAAGACTTGAGGAAGCACTATTGGTGGAAGATAATGAAGAAAGATATAGTGGAGTTTTTAGCTTGGTGCTTGCATTGCTAGCAGGTGAAGTACGAGCATCAGAGACTGGGCGGTTTGCTTCAAAGGCTTGAGATTCCTAAGTGGAAATGGAAGTGTATCACCATGGACTTCGTAGTTAGGCTCCCACGGACTTTGAAGAAATTCGATGTTATTTGGGTGATAATGGACTGATTGACTAAGTCCGTGCACTTCATTCCAGTTGGGAATACCTATTCTTCAAAGCAGTTGGTTGAGATCTATATTCGCAGACTATTCGCCTTCACGGTGTGCCGGTGTCCATTATTTCATACCAGTGCACGCAGTTCACATCGCAGTTTTAGAGAGCAGAGCAACAAGAGTTAGGCACACGATTTGAGTTCAATACAACATTCCACCATCAGGCGGACGGACAATGCGAGCGCACCATTCATATATTGGAGGATATGCTACGCGCTTGTGTCATAGATTTCGGGGGTTCCTGGAATCAGCTTCTACCGCTTACAGAGTTTGCCTACAACAACTATCAATCCAGTATTCAGATGGCTCTGTTTGAGGCCTTGTATGGGAGGAGATGTCGGCCTCCGGTTGGTTGGTTTGAGCTGGGTAAGGCTAGGCTATTGGGTACTGACTTGGTTCAGGATGCTTTGGACAAGGTTAAGTTGACTCAGGATCGGTTGTGCATGGCACAGTCTAGATCAAAGATTTACACCGACCGAAAGGTTCGTGATGTTTCCTATAAGGTGGAAGAAAAGGTATTGCTCAAAGTTTCACCCATGAAGGGTCTTATGAGGTTCGGGAAGAATGACAAGTTGAGCCCTCGGTATATTGGCCTTTTTGAGGTGCTGGAGAGGATTGGAGAGGTGGCTTACATGCCTGGATTGCCACCTAGTTTATCGAGTGTTCACCTAGTGTTTCTTGTTTCCATGCTCCAGAAGTATTTCGGTGATCCATCTCATGTTTTGGACTTCAGCACGATTTGGTTAGATGGGGATCTGATTTATGACGTGGAGTCGGTGGCCATTTTGGATCGACAAGTTCAGTAGTTGAGACCAAAGAATATAGCATCATTGAAAGTACAGTGGATAGGTCAGCTAGTCGAGGACTCTACTTGGGAGATCGATCGGGAAATGTGGAGAAGTTATCCACACCTATTTGAGGCTCCAAGTATAATTCTAGACCCATTCGAGGTCGGATGTTTGTTTAAGAGGGGGAGAATGTAGCAACCCGGACATTTGTTTTGAGTATTATGGCCCTGTTCCCCCACTTATTGCTTATTTTATATTCGTTTATTGTTATGTGACTTTCCGGGGTGGTTGGTTTGGTCCGAGGATGTTTCGAAATGGATTGCGACACTTAGTCCCAAGGTTGGAAGTCTAAGTTGAAAGAGTTGACCGGATGTTGACTTATGTGCAAACGACTCCGAAGTGGAGTTTTGATGTTGATAGCTCTGTATGGTGATTTTTGACTTAAGAGTGTGTTCGGGTATTGATTTGGGGGTTCGTAGATGGTTTTTGCGAATTGGCGAAATTTGGAAAAATGAAGGAATGGAGAGTTGAGAAGTTTGACCGAGTGTTGACTTTGTTGTTACCGAGCTCGGATTTCGGTTCCAGAAGTTGGAATAGGTCCGTTGTGTTATTTATGACATGTTTGCAAAATTTGAGGTCAATCAAAGTTGGTTTGATAGGTTTCGGCATAGATTGTAGAAGTTGGAAATCCATTAGTTTCATTAGGCTTGAATTGGGGTGCGATTCGTGTTTTTGATGTTATATGGTGTGATTTGAAGCCTTGAATAAGGTTGTATCGTGTTTTAGGACTTTTTGGTATGTTTGGATATGGTCCCGAGGGCGTCGAGTGTGATTCGGATGGAAAATAGATTGAATTTTGGACTTGTGGAACTGCTGGTGTGATCAAGTCTGGTGCAACCGCACCTGCAACAAAAGGGTCGCAGGTGCGGAGCTGCAGAAGCGGCTGTGGGGTCGCAGGTGCGGTCATGTGTGTGTTGGACAATGGTCATAGGTGCGAGGATTTTTCCGCATCTGCGAGCCCGAAAATGTGACGAGGTCTCTGCAGATGCGAATTTTGGTAGGAGGGCTAGAGTCACAGAAGCGGATTGGAACAACAGGTGCGGACGCGCAGGAGCACGAAGCATGGACCGTAGAAGCGATACCACAAGTGTGAATTTTGGGCCGCATGTGCACCTGGTTGGTGCTTAAGTGATTTCCACAAAAGAGGGCTTTCTTCCATAAAAGCGGAGCCGCAGGTGCGGCTGGTGAGTCTGCAGGAGCGAAAAAGCTGGACAGAGATTTAAAATCGGGGGTTTGAGTTCTTCTTCTCATTTTGAGAGTTTTGGGGTGCGGACTTAGGTGATGTTGGAGAGGTTTTCACCTTGATTGAAGAGGTAATTGATTTTTGATCATTTTTATCCATGTATTTTAAATACCTATTTATTATTTTACCTATTTATTATGAATCTAAGTTGGAATTTGGGATTTTTGACCCATGTATTGGAGAGTAATATTTGAGGGTATAAGGGTCTATTTGTGGTTGGATTGGATGATTTTGGTATGGTGGGACTCGTTATTGAATGAGTGTTCGTATTTTGTAAATTTTGTCGGATTCCGAGACGTCAGCTCAGGGTTGACTTTTTTACTTTGGTTAAATATCTTAGCTTTATCATTTGGAATTAATTCTCATAGCTTTTTTTTATAGTATTACATTATTTTTTTCTAGATTCGAGCCTTTTGGAGGTTGATACGCGCGGGAAGCCTTTCGGAGGTTGATACGCATGGGAAGGGCTTTCTAGTGGACTGATTTGATTTTCTTGAGGTACGTGTCTTATTTAAACTCGGTTGAGGCACTATTTGCTTGAATTATTGTGATAGTTACATGCTATTGGGTGCACACATGTGTGGGGTTGAGCCCATGTGCTGACACCGGGGGTATTTATTCATGTTCGGGTTGTGCTCAGGTTATAATAAGCCTGGAATTAATTGTTAGACTTTAAGCTATGATGCTACATATATTTATGACATTGTTGTGAACTATTCAAGCCATATTTGAGGCCACATGGGGTTTAATCCCCGAATGAACTGATAAATGTTATTCTCTATGGAAATTGCCAGTTTGAGCTATGATAGTACACCTTGCACATGCCTACACTTTAGCATGTCATTTATACCAGTCAGGAGCATGAGATTTGTTATTCATTCATTACATACATATATATATTTGCTCCTGTATGATATGATTGGATTGGGTGCCTGTGACCACGTCGTGTAGATTTGTTGTTGTGTCTATGACCATGTTGGGCGGATTGTATTTGCTGGCACGTGAGTTTTCCGTGCGAATCCAGATATTGATGTTATTAGCACGTGTGTTGTCCGTGCAACAAATGAGTTGTCCGTGCAGGTTCTATTATTAGCACGTGAGTTGTCCATGCAGTGTGTGGGTACAGATTCATCTACTTAGGGTCACCCTCTCATGTTTCTCTCTTGATATGTACACGCGGTTATTGAAGAAACTGATCAGTGGTTTGGTATGAATATGAAAAAGTTGAGGAAATATGTCCAGTGTTTTGTTCGGATTTTGCATTTCATCTTTACTTGCAATTTCCTTGATCATTTATCTGACTTAATTGCATATCACCTCTATATGTCGAGTCTTGACTGAGTAGGGTATTTGAGAAACTGTACACATACACAGTGATGTTTTCTTAGTGAACTTTATGAATTAATGCAATGATTGTTCTGTACTGGTTTAAAGGATGAAACTACACAAGTGATAGCTAACATCACTTAATAATTTGTGTTTCTCTTACCTCGCTGTGTTTATTTACGATACCTATTGAGTATATTAGGTCAGTTGTACTCATACTATACTCTGCACTCAATTATGCAGATCTAGGTGCGGGGACCAGTTATCAGTAGTAGTCTTACGTGTTAGACTATCTGCTAGAAGCGAGGTAGAGTTGCATCCTTGGTCGCAGTTTGACTTGTCTTTTCCTTTCATACTGTTGTTACAGTTCAGACAGTGTATTTTATTGTTCAGTTTTAGACTTGTATTCCATTGTAGAAGCTCATGACTCTGTATTTATCAGGTTTTGGCGATTTACTTTGTATTAGCAGTTATATTGTATTGAGACCTCACACGTATGCTATTTCTATAAATTTTGTTATTCTGTTTGCCTTCGTTATCATGTTCGACTTGCCTAGCTGGTGTGTTAGACGCCAACACGACGGATAGGGATTTTGGGTTGCGACATGTGCAGTACAGAGGCAGGTACATTTGTCTGCCATACGGGCGCATATACGCACTATCCGTAGACTTAGTGGTGAGTTGATGTCCATGCCCCCAATATGGAGCACCCGTGTCTCTTTCTTGTTATAATGGTTTATATATTCTGCTAGATTACTCGTGCATTTGTGACACAGAATTTTGGAAATTTTTAGTAGTTGATTATGGTTGTACCTGATATTATCATCATTCTGCCTCATGTTTCGTTAATACTTTATATCTTATATTTTTCTACACTTAACCTCATTTATTTAATGAAACCCACAATTTCAAAAGCATAAAAATGGATAATTAAGTAGATGGTTCACCTTTAGCTTGTCTAACGACGATGTTGAATGCCATCACGGTCTATGGCATGAATTGCATCGTGAGAAAAATGTAACTTCATCACATAAAGGCAGATCCAAATACCAAAAATTACAACTAGTTCGCGAAAAAAAAAAATATGTCTCACAACCAATTCAAACACAAGAAATGATGGAACATCCTGTTCTCCTTCACCTGCTCCATCTCTTTTACTTTCTAATTCGTCTTCACTATCTTCAGCTTGTTCATCATCATCTAGCAACTGCTTTTTTCTTCATGTTACCTATATGTATATATACAATATCACATTTAATTATTTGAAACTTATGATTAGAATAAGAAAAACAAGCCCAGTTCCAGCAAACATTTATGACCAAACGACAATCGACCACAGTTTATTAATAAATACTAGGTCGTCAGACTGACAAAAATTTAAAATACAGAGCCCAAAGATAGTCAAACAAGAAAATATAACTACCCATGTTAAGATATGGTTATACACAACTAAATTGAAATTACAAATGCACATGTACGAATCTCTCTACAAACCCCAAATCACGGTTGCAAGAAATGAAAAAAAAAAAGATTTAGAATTTACCCAAAATTTAAAAGTTCAGAGAAAATATACACTGTTTGTTGGGTCTATATAGACGATTCAACCAAAAATCGAGGATTGATTCTTGTTGGAGGCGCCCAGAAACTACTATGGTCGAGTGGGTGAGTGAGAGAGAGAAGAGAGAGAGAAGAAAGAGAAATTGGCGGAAAAATGAAGGAAATAAAGTTTTTTCAAAGTTTAATAGCCGACCCATAAGTTTTGAAAAAGTTAAAAAGGCCCAACCTACTTAACCCACTCATTTAGTCATTTTCTAAACCAAAAGAAATTGAGAAAGAAAATAGTTGGTCACATGACCAATTCAAGTTTTTTGAAGTTATGACAATTCCTCTCAAGTAAGTTGGTTGACAACGGGTTAATATTTTTTCTGTAAATTTGTAGTCTGTAAGAAATTATTAATTACTTAATATAAGGATTGCAGGCTGAATTAAATATTTTGGGAAAATTTTGGTGATCCGAATCTTGTAAAATTAATTGGATATTGCTGGGAAGAAAAAGAGATCCTTTTTGTATACAAATACATGCAGAAGAGATATATAGTAATTGTACCTCATCTTTTCATAAGTAAGCACGTCAGTCTTATCTTATGGTTATGCTAAGGGGTTATGTTGTCAAAGCTTTCACAAAATTGAATGTGAGAGAGATGAAAAATGCGTAAGAAGAGAAGTATTGTAAAAAGGGAAAAAGGGATCGTGACAAGAAGTATTTCATGAAAAGGGGAGAGAAGAATAGAATAGGGTTTGCCAAAAGTTTGATAACCTTTACTCAAAGTGAGTTGAATAAATATGGTAGAGCAATTGTATATAGTGAAAGAAATATAGTAATTGTACCTCTCTATTAAAAATGACCGATTGGATCAATGCTAGATTGAATATGGAATTTAAGGTTCTGATTCCCTTGCTTAGTACGGCATGGATAATTTTGAAAAAAAAAAAGAAGAAATTGTTACCTCCTATAGCAAAGGTTGATACATTATTTATTTTAAATAAATACCCTTTTAAAAAAAGGACAATTGCATAAAAGTACAGTTCACATAGGTGCTTTTCATCCGCGTAGCCATCATTTTATATTTTCATCTGTATAGCCCATGAAACTCTCATAATCATTTTATAATCATTTTCATCCGTATAACCATCATCATTTTATATTTTGATATGAAACTCTCACTACATTTTCACATAGACTCTTTGCACATAACTAGCTTAAATCGATCACATATATTTCTATTGCAACTATTGCAATCCAACTATAATGCAACTTGGAAAAAAAATTGCATTTTCTTCTTTCCCAAATTTAAATAGCAGAAACAAAAGAATAAAAAATAAAAATTGAAAAAAATTGCTACAAGTTTGCAATTTGGAAGAGAAATCAACAAAAAATTGACTTTATAAATCGATTGTCGAGAAAAAGTGAGAAAAAATTAATTTCGGTTTTAAGTCCCACATATATTGTACATGTATAACTATGTATAAACTCGTATGTGGAATGTATAATAATGTATTCTAGTATTTCACCAACACAAAAAAGCAAAATTAAGTTTAACTACATACGTGAAAGAGGAACTTACTTCAAAGAGAAAAACCACGACAACAAAGTCGAACAGAAAATCGCGAATGTATAACACTATTTACACACCTAATATACAACATTATATACTTATTATAATTTTGTATAATGTTGTATAATATTGTATAATGTATAATGTTGTATACAAAACTGGATTTCACCTTCAATTTTTTTTTTCAACTGGTATGATTCTCAAAACCAACGTTAATAATGTTCAATCAACCGAATACTCTAGATTTAAGTTACTAAAAGCTTTTTCAATATTTTTAGCCTCACCCAAATAATTTCACTTGTATTAATCAATACCCATTTGATTTTTTCCACCAAAATACATCTTCCTCAAATCTGTTAAAAAAACTCGTAAATTGAAATAGCTTTAAAATCTCAGTCCAGAACTTCATTCTGGAAGAAATTTCAACAAAAATTAAGAACTCAGCTCGGCTTTTTCAATCTTGAAGAAATTTCAAAGAGTTGCAATGTAGTCTAGCTAAACCAAATCTCTAGGTTGAAGCTTCTTAGATCAATTAATTTCAACAGCACCCATTCGAATTTGAGCATGATTCTTTCATGAATTTTCAGATCTGAAAAGCTTCTAACTCCCTCAACCTAATTTTTGGTTTGGATATCAAAATCTTGACTTCATAACAAATTTAAGAGAGGTGGCTACTGGAGTGAAGAGAAAAGAGCAGAAAATATAGAAGAGATGAGTGAAGATTGTTTGGGTTAAACATTGAAACTATTATTTCAAGATATATACAACATGGGCCTCAGCGGGTAAAATCCCAAAATATGGGCTCTTTATGGTTATAGAATTGGATCGGGTGATATTCAGTGTAATTGTACCTTTAAAAAATTATATTTCATAGCTACCTTTTGATGTTTATAACCAAATATCTATTTATGGTTACCTCCTACTCTTAAGCCATAAAATATTCTTTGTATTATTTTTCTCTCTCATTCGTTCATATTTTTCTCCACCCCTTCTCTCTCAACGCCAGTCTTTTTCCATGAATACAACCACGATTCTCCACTGATTCATCTCCATTGTCTCGCGAAATTTTCATTGTCAGTGGGCTGGGGCTCTGAATCAATGTCGAAATCAAGCCCTAGAGAGAAAGATGGAGGTTCAAAATCTGTTATTGAAAGGTAAATTGAGGGAAATCTGAAAGAAAATCACGAAGATCCACCCTATTCTGATGATCGTTGCTAGTAGAAAATACCTTCTTCATCTTTTGTATTGACATCAAGCTTCAACTCTTCTATCAAGAAGAGTCAGAACTCTCTAGCAGCAAAAATCAATGCCCCTCTTTTGTTACCATCCTTCACATCTGCCACCGTCCCGGCCAAGCCTTTCCCATTATCCAGTTGCTTTGCCAAATCTGTTTCCACAATCATCATTACCATATGAACAAAGACAACGAAGTTCGGGGATGAGTAACTTGAAGAGTCTGTTATCTTTTTTTTCATTGTATTTCAATGTATCTCGCTGTATTCTATGTATTTCATTGTATTCATTGTCTTTTTTTCCATTGTATTTCAATGTATCTCGCTGTATTCTATGTATTTCATTGTATTCATTGTCTTTTTTTCCATTGTATTTCAATGTATCTCGTTGTATTCCATGAATTTCATTGTATTCATTGTCTCACTATATTCCATGAATGTATTCATATGTTTTTTTAATTAATATAATTTATGTATTCATATGTTTTTTTAATTAATATAATTTATGTATTCAAATGTATCTGCAGTATGTATTCATATGTTTTTGCACTATAGATGACCTGCTATACTTCATGTATTCAATATATTTTTATGTATTTAACTGTATTCAATCTAGTTATATAATTTCTCTGAAGATTGTTATGTTTTTGGAGTGTTTTTCGGTTGAGAATCTTTTTTATAACTGGAAATACAAATTTTGTGTGTTATAATTGAGTTTGTTGAGTTAAATTAGGAGTCTATTATATTAATTGATTCACTTTCCGTTTAAAAACAGCTGAATAGACCATGAATTGCGTTATTTATGTTAGTGTATTCACAAATACATATCGTGAATACAGTCGAATACAATAATCTGTCTAGCTGTAATTCCATATTTCACGCCGAGAAATGCTATTGTATTTATGAATACAGTAGCTTAAATACATCGAATACACTCTAAAAAACTAAAAATATAGCTATAGGAAATAATATAATAAATTGTAGCTACAACTAGCTAATAACCACTAAACAATAGTGATTTGTGAAAATTTCTCAAAAAAAAACCTTATGGAAAACTTTAAAGGAAAATTTAAACAGATTATTACTAGATGGTTCCCTTATCGGATTCCAGCTCAAACGCACAATATTTGTAAATCACTATTTTAGTTATGTTTGGTTGTCCAATTTTTTATTCCGATACAAGTGTTATTAGTATTATTTATACTAAAATTGTAATTTATTTTTAAATCATACTCAAGATGGAATAACAATCTCGAGGTTAATAATATCGAGCAACAAATGATCCTTCCCAAAAGTATTTTATACTCATTAATATAAGGTACGCGCAACGCGCCCAAAAACTAATAATATTAATAGCAAATTGAACATTTACAGTTATTTTTCGTATTTAATATTTAAAAATGCTTTTCAAAAAGATTGGCAAAATAAAATGAGCTTGCAAAAAAAGCATTACTCAAATAAATTAGCCAAACATAAATTATTTTATTGAGAAAATAATTTTTCAAAAAGCACTTTGCAGGTAATCTGTCTCTACCGACGAAACTTCTTCACTTGTACTTGTTCTTCACCCACTCTCTGGCTTTAAAATATTTGTCAGAGGACCCACCAAAAAGACACGATGGTTATATATTATAGTAAGAAAGCACAAAAGCTTCTTTCAACCAATCCCAGCCGTCCACGTCAACTCCACTGAATATTCTAATTAAAGTGAACTGTGGATTATTATCTGTAATTACTTGCTATAAATAACAGAACCTTTAGGCTTTCCCTTTTTAATTACCAATAATTACCAATTGATAATGATTTCGCACGTTGCCGGAATATTCTTCCTCGTCGGACTCTCGATCATCGCCGCCGCCGACGGGCGTAATGTTTTGAAACTTCCGTCGGAAGCTTCCAGATTCTTTGACGAAGCCGATGACTCTATTGGAACCAGATGGGCCGTCCTTCTTGCCGGATCAAATGGTTATTGGAATTATAGACATCAGGTTATTATTATGACTATTTGACCTTTAGTAAATGTTTTTTATTTTTCTTTGAAATTTTTACTTTTCTGATGAGCACGAGTTTGTTTTCCTTCTTATCTATTTTATTTTGTTGTTTATATTATCTGGATGTAAGTAGTACCTTTTATTTTTTGAAATAAATATGTCCATAGATGGTTTGCTTATTTTGGTGAAAATACGGAGGAAAATTTTCAGTAAGTATATGGTTGATGTTTGTATTTAACTTTTGTTTGGTTGATTGAGCTAGCGAGCTAGAAACGTGTACTCTGATGTTTCTTCATATAGGATTTAAGTTATATCACACTGTAACAATGTAATGAACTTTTTACTCTATTTGTGAATTTTAACCTGTTATAGTTGGTTAATTACCATTTTTACCAGGTCATCTGTTAATGTTTGTCATAGATTTATCTGTAATTACCTTATAAAGTGAACTGATTGTATAAATATTTTGTTCACAAGCTCTAGGCTTTTCATTGGATGTAAAGTAGGCAGAGCTCGAGAACCTAGTAAAAGGTTATACTAAAATTGTTAGAATTTGGATTTTGGTTACACTGCACTTGTTAAAATTAGAAGTTATGAATTGTGAGAATTATTTTGACGAAGTGTAATACTTGGAAAAGCTGAACTTCATGATTACTAATCTAAAATTAGTATGCCCATGGGACAGGTCATTACTAGTGACTACCACAAGAGAGAAATTTTCTCAGTTGATTTTCTTCATTTTGTCTTGTTCTCGAGCACTTTGTATGAGGGACCGCTTTCATATGAATGTTGTCATGCCCACTGAAGAAATTAAGAGAGCTGGAGTTGATAATTTGATAGTTTGGAATGTGATCCTTTTCTTATTTTAAGTCCTCATACGTGGTACATTTGACAAATGAAGCCTTTTTGTTGCACTGCAGTTTTACCAGAAATACGTTTGGTAGCTTGTAAAGCCTATGAAACTCATCCCATCAAGACAACTTTAGGAAATAAATCAGTTCGTAAAGATTTTTGCTAAGACACCATTTCCTTCTTTTTGATAAATCAGATTTGGGACTGTAAGGGAATGGAATAAACCTGCTCCTAACTGTAACTATGCGGACTGTCTTCATAATTTCATTTCATGCGTTTACTAATAAGCCTTGTCAACCTTGACGTTTGTATCAGGCTGATGTATGCCACGCGTATCAGCTGTTGAGAAAAGGTGGTCTCAAAGATGAGAATATTATCGTGTTCATGTATGATGACATTGCTTATAATGAAGAGAACCCAAGACAAGGAGTTATCATTAATAGTCCTGCTGGCGAGGATGTCTACAAAGGGGTCCCTAAGGTAGTTGTTTTTCTGTCATGTTTTAGCATATACCGAAATCATACTCTTGTCTCATGTGCTATTCTTTGAGGCAGGATTATACTGGAGATGATGTTAATGTGGACAACTTTTTGGCTGTTCTCCTTGGTAACAAAACTGCTCTTACTGGAGGTAGTGGAAAGGTGGTGGATAGTGGTCCGAATGATCATATTTTCGTATTCTATAGTGATCATGGTGGCCCTGGGGTGCTTGGTAAGTAGCTTATTTATCTCTCTTTGGGCTTTTGCCTTGTTTTCTATATCTCGCATTTTTATATTTGATCACCTTATATTAAGGCTTGCATCTAAGCCTTCAATTCAAGACCTTTATGTCTATTGAATATGACTGATCATTGCCTCACTGCTTTCTACTGTTTGGCAAGCAGATGATGTCTATTATAGTTAGAAAGGCAAATTATCTTTGTTTAATATCATCTCTGGTTCTTATATGTTGAATCTGCTTATGCCTTTGAACATTCTGTTTTCCATTTAAGTTCAATTTGACGATTGATTCACCAATAAAACTTGTGGTAATCAACCCCTAGTGCAACCTCTACCCTAACTAAAAGAATCAGGCAAAGCATCTCTGAGAAAACCAATAGAACGACTGTATGCTCATGGTTCCAGTTTCACAAACTTCACCTTTCCTCTTCGATCCTAATTGGCAATTACATCTCTGATTTTTGTAATACGTACATCTATTGTGGATGAAATCACCAGTACAAAGTTTAAACATAATACCTATCTAACTTGTCTCATTGTAGTGTCTGTTCATGAACCACCTTCACTTTCAGTCGTCAAGCTATGAAGTGAGCACCTTTGTCTGTAGTTCTATTATTTGTGTGGATCAATAAGAAGTGGTATCTTATTGGACATGATTTTAACAGATAAAGGTATTAGGTTGAGTGTCCCGTTTGTTGCATGCTTACTGTCCTTTTTTTTTATAACCGTGGTGTCCGGGCCAGCTTGCGTGCACCTCGACTAATTCCAAGGGATACCTTCCACCTACCACCAGCAACAAGGCTTGGACAGATGGAAGAAATCACCTAGTGTTTTTGTATCCACTGATATTCGAACCTGAGACCTCATGGTTGTCACCCACTTCATTGACCAATAGGCCATACCCTTGGGTGCTTTTGCATTCTTTCTGTCAGTCACTTATATTGTCATAAATTTGGTTTATTGAATTATGGGTTGGATACATTATAATCAATTTTTACATGTCTGCTATACTGTATACTAGGGATGCCTACCAATCCTTATCTCTATGCAAGTGATCTGATTGATGTGTTGAAAAAGAAGCATGCCTCCGGGACGTATAAAAGCTTGGTGAGCTGTTATATTCATTGCAGTTCTTACAATTTGTGAAGTCCCTTTCACATTTTTCCTTTTTTTTTTTTTTTTTTGGTCTTCTGTTTACTATTTCCAGGTGCTGTACATTGAAGCTTGTGAGTCCGGAAGTATCTTTGAGGGTCTTCTTCCTAATGGTCTAAATATCTATGCCACAACAGCATCAAATGCTGTAGAGAGCAGCTGGGGCACCTACTGTCCTGGGGACCATCCTAGTCTTCCTCCTGGATATGAGACCTGCCTGGGTGACTTGTATGCTGTTTCCTGGATGGAGGACAGGTACATGCAGCTTTCTGAACTCTGTAATTACCAATGTCAAGAGCTGCATGATGTTGAGTTTTAGCTGTCCTATGCTTTAATGACTATGAGGGTGGTGCTTGTCCTTTTTCTCCTGGCATTGCCTGAATTTCTTCAGATCTCTTGATTTATTATTTCCTCAAGTCTTAGAGGTTGAACTATTCTTATATCCCAATGTGCGAACAGCTAACAAAATGACGTGCATGTGAGTCGTGACTTGCCAATGCAAGGAGGACTTGTTATATGAGGACATCTATCTCAGTTACTTGTCTTTTCAAATTTGGATTTTACATTATGCTCTGGATTCTAAGTTTAAAGAGTTACAATTCAGCTTATAAATGATCTTATTAGCCCAACACTTTACTGCTGACTCATTTTGTATATATATTTCTGAGCAGTGAAATGCACAATTTGCGGACTGAGAATTTGAGGCAGCAGTATCACCTGGTAAGTTCTTGTGGACATTGACATTTAGGTCATATAGCTGATGTTCTAGTTTAAAAAGTAAACATAATAACAATATAAGGAATTTAGGATCCTGTAGGAAATGTTTTACAGTTATTAAAAGTGAGAAGAAGAACGGGGTTTCACGACTAACTATCAGATGATGTAGTTTCTCTCTATTCTTTATTATGATGCCATTATAATTATTTTGTGTAGTTATGTCTCTATTGCTGGTTTTTTGCAGGTCAAAAAGAGAACTGCTAATGGAAATTCTGCTTATGGTTCCCATGTCTTGCAATTTGGTGATCTACAACTGAGTATGGATTCTCTGTTCATGTATATGGGTACAAATCCTGCAAATGATAACTACACCTATGTAGATGATAATTCCTTGCGGGCACCATCAAAGGCTGTCAACCAGCGTGACGCAGATCTTTTGCATTTCTGGGACAAGGTATGCTCCGACAGTTTTCGTGTTTTTTTGGTAGAAATTAGAGATTCCCGAGTTTGAGGAAAATAAGTTTGCATTACAACATAAGAAGCAAAGATATCAAAATAGCTTTAAACCAGCAGGAAATAAAGCATTTGAGTCTTGAAGCACATTTGTTAACACTATCTCTTCTTAAAAGAGTATCTTTGCTCCATGGCAGCACCCCGAGTACCTTGTTATATAACCATATTAAGGTGGTTTAGTTTCTTTCGACAAGATTCAAGCCTATTTATATGACATTCTCCATTTTGAAATATCCCAAATTGTTTGAACGCAATTTCACTAGTGACATATTCTATACAACTTTCACTCCTTTCAAAAGTTCAAATTCATTTAAATTCAAAATTTAAACTTCAATGCTACTTTTTTCCTCATGGAAAAAAAAAACTTTGATGCTACTTTTTCTCCACCAAAACTATATTTTCATTCATTATCTTAATATTAATGTTTGATGCCATGCTATCTAATTTTTCAATTATTAATTTAATAAGTTCTTCCACTGCCACTAATATAACACATGTCAATTTAACATCTTAAACTCATGACTAGTCAAACATTGTAAAATAGGATAAAAGGAGCATTGTTATTTTTTTAAAATGATTTAAAAAATTCAATAGTTGAGACAACTTGGTTAATGTGGGCTAACAATTAAAGATATTAACTCCAAAGGAATTGAATTGATATCTCAACAGGTAAGTAGGAAAGATAGTCTTTGATTTCTCAGGTTCGAATTCCAGCAAAGGCAGGAAAACAGTAGGTGCTTTCTTCCCATCTTCCTAAGCCTTAGTGGGCAGTGTAACCTGGTACCTGTGCTGGTGCGAGGTAGCGGGTTTCAGTAGAATAGTCAAGATACGCACAAGCTGGCCTAGTCGCCCAGAGACTACCTTCACAATAAAACGATAGTCTTTTGGATTCCCTTGGGCAGTCTGCCCAATTATTTGGCTCTTGGCCTAGTCTAATCCGGGAAATCTATTGATGGTGTACCAAGGTCGTGCTAAGGTGCAATGAGATAATTTTTTGACAAGGCACGGCTCAGGCATTTGAAAAAATAAACCTGGTTGCTTTATAGAGTTCTAGAGCCAAATGAGAGGATATGCGACACTATTCTGCTGTTTAAAGTTTATAGAAGCAACATTTTGGGGCTCACATTTCTGAGATTAAGATGTTGTAAGATTCCTTTTTGTCTTTTAATTGATGGAAACTGAAAGATTCCTTCTATTGACATTGAGGAGACTGATTGGTTTGGGGATACAAGTAATATTACATGATCGAGATGCAGTTTAGAGTAAGAGTTTAGTCAAAGAAACATATTTTAATTCTTGGGATTTATGTGTTTTTCAATTAATTTGCTGCATTACCGAAAGTTGGTGCCTAATTTGGCTGCTTATGATATCCATCCATGCTGAGCTGACTGCTGAGTAGCCTTTGTGCCTTGATGTGAAATGCTTTATTGCTGATTTTTTTTGTTCATCCCTCCAATTCTGGCAGTTCCGCAAGGCTCCTGAAGGCTCTGCTAGGAAAATTGAAGCTCAGAAACAATTCACTGAAGCTATGTCACACAGAATGCACCTAGACAACAGCATGACTCTTGTTGGTAAGCTTCTGTTTGGAATTCAAAAAGGTCCTGAGGTGATGAAGCGTGTTCGACCTGTAGGTCAACCTCTTGTTGATGACTGGACCTGCCTGAAATCCTTTGTAAGTACAAAAGCTGCAATATTATAGAGTTGCTTAATTTGTTGAGATTTGGAACAAATAGGGAGGAAAAGCTTATTTCATCATCGTAGCTCGACTGTATGCATGGAACACAATAAATTTTTTGTTGCTTTATGCCTCGGAAATCAAACTAATTTATCCTATGTGCAGGTAAGAACATTTGAGACACACTGTGGATCGTTATCCCAATATGGAATGAAGCACATGCGATCCATCGCCAATATCTGTAATGCTGGAATTAAGATGGAGCAGATGGTGGAGGCATCAGCTCAAGCTTGTCCCAGCGTCCCGTCCAATACTTGGAGTTCCCTCCACAGGGGTTTTAGTGCATAAACGCCATGGAATTTGCAGTCTCACACTCTGATGCTGGTATTAGTGATGCTACCCTTATCACTATCAATATACATGTCCTGTCTGTAAATAGTGATTTGATGTTGGTATTGGTGAAGTTTAACGTTATTGGTATCAAGATTCATGTCCTGTTTGTAATTATTGCTCTGTTGGCATAATGGCTTCTCTGTAAATACAGCCTCAAAGCACACACATATATTGTCTGGAATATATTGAGAGCACATTTCTCATCGTAAGAAAATGGTAAAGTCCTTCATTATATAGGATTTTGGTTCTTCTCCAGGAATAAATTAAGAGTCAAACCCATTTTAGAATCAAAATTTTAGTGACAGAGGGAGAGAGGTATGTAGGCATCACGCAAGGGACCTTTCCTCAAACGACTTTTTCTGAGGTCACTAAATTTGTCGGTGAAAATTGTAATTTATCAATCAATTCTCAAGGTGAAATTCAGCCACCTGCTGAGAGAAGCCCGAAAAAGTCATATGATGCTGATAACACGAATGTAGTATATCTTTGCGCTTTTATAACATTTAATAAGATAACTGGGCAAGAAAAACAACATGAAGTATTAAAAGTCCAAGGATAAGCAAATACGAAAATAATACTAGAACTATTGTGTATAGCAAAGGGATACGCTCGACACCGTACTAACTTTCTACACTAATTCTCGTCCTCCAAGCCTTCATTTTAAGGGTCATGTCCTCTCTAAGCCGAAGTTGTGTCCTGCCTAATTACCTTTCCCAAATAATTCTTAGGGTTACCTATACCTCTCCTTGGACCTACCAAGGTCAATCTTCTATGCATCTCTTCTTTATATGTTTGAATCATCACGGCCTCATTTTCCACATCTTGTAACCTTGTCTCTTTTGGTACGGCCGCTGATTATATTCTGCTGGAAAATTGTTGGTCAAGTCCATGAAGCACATAGTTGAGAAAAGATGATCTGCCTAGAAAAAAAGAAATCTAAAACAACTGCTATGTTATGAATATAATAAAGCGGATGCCCATTGAATACTCCATACATCCCTATTCCATGAACCATTTGAGTTCATGTAATTAGTTAATTCACCACTTAATATTTATAACATTTAGGTGTATTCTTGTAACCTTTCATGTATCCTATATCCTATAAATAGGGTATACTTTATCTTATGAAGGACACACAAGAAACACACTTGAATAAGATAATTTCCACATTCTCCTCCTATATATTTTGTCTTTATTACTATATTGTATTATTTTGCTCTTATTTCTGAACACATTATCAGCACAAGTTGCTCAAATCATAGTACTTTGCCTGCTCCACGAGGCTCTAATTTCATTCACGTCTTTTGAAGTTGAGTCTATTAACTTTGTTTTGTGCCCAGATTCAATTTTGAATGTTGTTCCACTAATTTCTATCCGATCCTAGTTTAGTAAAGTATGCAATCATCTGTTAAATTTATGTAAAAAGTTAGTATATTAGTTAGAATAAAGATGATAAAAAAATATCCATGTAACCATGACTATATATGCTATTGAATGAGTACTCATTTTTTCAGTTTCTATTTGGAAACTGTGTTATTTTATTTTATAAGACTTGCACGTGGGTGAGGATATTTATCTAGTGTTAATTAACCTTACGAGGGTAATTATTAAAAATTTTGAGCAAACATAAAATGTGACAGTAGACTTAGTAATCGACATAAATGATGTTTTTATTAATTAAGCTTCGAGATTAGTAATTATACGATTGCATTTAGTATACATAGTATAATTAAAGATTATACATTAACTTATTATGATACATAATGAAGTAACAACACATGTTCTCTTAATTTTACGATTTAGTATACTGCCCTATAACTATAAATGGTATGCATTGATAATAAAATTTTTTATTCTAATTCACTTATTTTCTATGATAGTTTTCATTATGTCGAATTTGTCAAAACTTAAATTTGTGGCACTTGACATATCTGGGAATAACTATTTGCTATGGGTGCTTGATGCGGAAATTCACCTTGACGCTAAAAGTCTTGGTGACACTATTAAAGAAGGAAATGAAGCATCAACTCAGGATATGGCGAAAGCCATGATTTTTTTTTCGCCATCATCTCGAGGAAGGGTTAAAAAGTGAATATTTAACCTTGAAAGATCCGTTCAATTATGGATTAGTTTGAAGAAACGATATGACCACCTAAAGACCACGATATTGCCAAGAGCTCGCCGTGAGTGAAAGCACTTACGGCTACAAGATTATAAGATCATAAGTGAATATAATTATGTTGTATATAGAATAATTTTGCAACTAAAATTATGTGGGAAACCTATGAATAATAAGGACATGTGGGAAAAGACTCTTTCCATTTTTCATGCCTCAAATATAGTGTTACAGTAGTGATACCATAAAAAGGACTTTAACAAAAAATTTGAGTTAATTTCATGCATTTTGGTGGTTGAACAACATAATGACCTTTTAACGAAAAATCATGAAGCTCACCCCAATGGATCAGCTCTATTTCCATAAGTGAATCTGGTAGCGATTGATCCAAAGTCTGAAAGAAGACAAAATAATTATCGTGATCGTATAATATACATGGGCGTGGTTATAATCGCCATGGTGGTGGTTGTTATAAAGAAGAGAACAATAAAGGTTCTCAGAATAATCCTTCAAAAGGCAAAGATAATAATTGCCACCGATGTAGTATGAAAAATCATTGGGCATAAATTTATCGTACACCTGAATATTTTGTCAAACTCTATCAAGCCTCCATAAAAGGAAAACAAAATAAAGTTGAGACTCACTTGACCTTTCAAAATGATGTTGAGGCGGGCCCTATGAATAATCATGATAAAATTGAAGCAAACCTTGCGTATAAAGATGATATTTTTGAAGGTCTTGCGGAAATTACTCATTTAGAAGCTGGAGATTTCTTTGAGCATCATAACTGAAGACTTATTACTAGGAAAAATTATAAGAATAATTATTTTTTTATGAAGTTCATATTTTGGATAAAGCGTTTTATGCTTTCAGTATTTACTTTCCTAAGTATAATTTCTCTTGTTCTTAAATTTTTCAATATTATTTATAATATTATTTTTTTCTTTATGAAGAATATGAAAATTTCTCGGTCTTCAGTTGGTCGTATGAATAATAACGAAGAAATATGCCTTTTTGATAGTGCTACGACGCACACCGTATTAAAAGATAAATATATTTCTCTTATTTACTTATGAAAGAAGCCAATATCATAACAATATCTGGTAGTAAACTTGTAATTGAGGGTTCTGGAAGAGCAATTTTATTACTACCAGAAGAAACTATATTGACTGTTAATGATGCATTTTTTTTGTAGGTCTCAAAGAAGCTTGTTGAGTTTCAAAGATATTCGCCAAAATGGCTATCATATTGACACCACCAATGAAGGAAAGGTGAAATACCTTTATATTACTACAATAAAAGCGGAAAAGAAGTATGTTCTTGAAAAGCTTCCCGCATTTTCCTCTGGATTATACTACACTAGTATAAGTGTAGTCGAATCACATGCCATAGTAAACAAAGAGCTTATTAATGATTTTATTACTTGGCATGACCGGTTGGGCAATCCCGGTTATAATTTGATGCGTAAAATAATTGAGAATTCACATGGTCATTCATTGAAGAACCATAAGATTCTTCAAACTAAAGAATTCTCTTGTGTTGCATGTTCTCAAGGTAACTGATTATTACACCATAAGTAACTAAAGTTAGAGTAGAATCTCCTGCATTTTTGAAACGTATGCAGGATGATATATGTGGGCCCATACACCCTCCATGTGGACCAATCAGATATTATAAGGTCTTCATAGATGCATCTACAAGATGGTCAAATGTGTGCTTGTTATCAACCCGCAATTTACCTTTGCGAGGTTATTGGCTCAATTAATAAGATTAAGAGCGCATTTTCCAGATTATGCAATTAAGACACTTCGTCTTGATCATGTTGGTGAATGTACATCCCAAGCCTTTAATGAGTATTGCATATCAACTAGGATAACAATTGAGCATTCAGTTGCTCATGTTCATACTCAAAATGGTCTAGCGGAGTCATTGATCAAACGCCACTAATTAATTGCTAGACCAATATTAATGAGAACAAAACTTCCCATTTCGGCATGGGGTTATGCTATTCTGCATGTAACAGCTGTCACACCTCCTTTTTCCCGAGGGAGATAGGGAATTTTTCCAATTTAAGTGACATTATTCGAAATGAGATTATTTTATTTAATTTTAGAGTCGCCACTCGGAATTATTTGTTTACGGTGTTCCGAGTCACCATTATTTTAAAATCCCAAATCGAGGAAGTTTGACTTTGTTTTAAAGTCTGCGAAACCAAAAGACTGGGTAAGGAATTCTGTTAACCCGGGAGAAGGTGTTAGGCATTCCCGAGTTCCGTGGTTTTAGCACTGTCACTTTTGATCATACCTGGCTTAACTAGTTGTCTTAATTATGTATTTTAGAACTTATGCACATTTTATTATTGTTGGTCCGCGCCGTTCGACCCTCGGCATTTCTTGCGCATGATATTGTTGCGTACTTTCTTTAATTTATACCTGTTTACTGGCCTGGGAATTATAAATTGTCAATTGAAATAACGAAGATTTGAAATCTTAAATGTGAAAGAAGTTGCTATTTCCTATCACAACATATTAAATTGCCTATGATATTCATGCCTAGTGTCACCCTTGATTGCATTAAATTGTCCTCTAGCAAGTGTCAAATTCGACCTCTCGTCACTACCTCTTCGAGGTTAGGCGGGATACTTACTGAGTACACGTTATTTTCGTACTCATGCTACACTTGCTATGCATTTTTATTGCACAGGTACATTCATAGATAGTGGCCCTGCTTGATGCAGTGATGTGACTAACTTGGAGACTTAGACGAACTGCACCATCCGGAGACGACCCGCAGCCGGCAGAATCTTCCTTAGATGTATTGTATTTTATTTTAAATTTCTTGTCCGGTTTGTATTCCGGAAAAGTATTGTAGTACATGTATAATTCATAGAAAATTTGCTCATGCAGTTGTGACACAGGGTTCTGGGATAATTATGGGATTTATTCACTATTTAAATTTGCTAAAGATATGATTGTTTATCAGTGAAAGTTCCCTAATTATTATTTAAGAAAATGAAAAAGGAATGACTTCAAGAATTTTAAAATAAATATTTTATTAATTAGTAAGTGTTGGCTTGCCAGTGAGGTCCGGCGCCATCACGACTTTAATGGATTTTGGATCGTGACAACATTCAAGGGGGAGTATTATGAATATATTAAAGTGGATGTCCATTGAATACTCCATATGTCCCTAGTCCATGAACCATTTGAGTTCATGTATTTAGCCCATTCATCACTTAATATTTTTAACCTTTAGGTCTATTCTTGTAATATTTCATGTATCATATATCCTATAAATAGGGTATACTTTATCTTATGAAGGACACACAAGAAACACACTTAAATAAGATAACTTCTACATTCTCCTCTTATACATCTTATCTCTTTTACTATATTGTTCTATTTTGCTCTCATTTCTTAACATGCTAAATAATTCATATAAGACAATCAATTCCAAGACGACAACCATTTTGAGGACGAACTGGTCCAAATATACCCGGGTCAGAACTTCACTTTCTTTACTATTTTCCCTTCCATCATGAATTTCTTATTGCAAACTTGCAACGTTTAATCATTTAAATTAGGGGAAACTATATATTAGCACTTGGATTTCCGGTTAAATTGGTTTAGCTTTGCTTGTGCTCTTCTTTGGAATATTATTAATCAAAGTCTAATCTTGTGAAGTTATGTTAATGTTTTAAAAGGCGTTTTTTGGACGAGCCCTAAGGTGACGCGTACCAAAAATGCACCAAGGCATACTGAGCGGGCGTAAGTATCATGGGGCGGAAGCCCAGTGATTCAAGGCGTTTGCCTCGGCGTAAGCCCCGCGTTCTACGCGGTCATTTGAAGCGCAAGCCTCGAGAACTTTTACAAATTTGAGCCAAGTTTTCTTAATAAATTATTTTGTTTAACTTATACATAAAAAAACTAACTTATAGAAAACTTTCGACTAGAAATCTTAAAAGCCAAAGGTTTTTTCTAATTGTTTATCCCAATTTCATAACATTTACTCTTTGTCGTTTACTACTGAATAACAAATACACTTTAAATCTTTATCTTCAAGTGTAAATTACAACGCTAACAGTTTTGTCCTCCAATTTTTACTTTGATTCAATGCTTGTATTTATGATTTGTTATCTAGTTTTAGGTTTTAACTAATAGCTTTATATTATTTTTAATTTTTTTATTTGAATTATTAGGAACTAGAATATCTTTTTGTTCTATCATAGTCATGTTAATTATAGGTGCAATTCATCTTTACGTCTTTCACTTTTTTTTGAGTAATTTTCTTTTTATGGTTCATGCACACATGTTAGCATATTTATAATAGACGTTTATATTCTTCTTGTAATTTTATAATTTTCTTATTTTTTTTACAATTTTAATGTATTTTTTTATTTATATATTTAGTTTAGTAATTTATAAAAATATTAAAAATTAAACACCCATAGGGCTTACGCCCACCTCAGGGCTTTCACCTCATCCCTTGTTAGATAAAACGTCTCACCTCTCACTCACGCCTTTTAAAATACTGAGTTTTGCGCTGCTTCTCTTAGCAATAAAAAAGATATGCCCCCCAAAAATTAAAGGAATTTTTTCCTTCCTATACCATATATGAAACCTTATTACCAAAAATGTACAATAGTTTCATATTTACCCGCCATGTTCACAGTTATTCTACAAATATTATACCATTCATTAAATACCAATTATTAAAAGCTGATTCCTTCCTAATTAGGCGCGCTACAAATCAGGAGAATTCCAGCTTCTCCTTCCTATTTTTCATATATAATTTATGCATTCAAGTGTTGATCAAATAATTAATGTGAATTAAAATTAAGATAGTTATACGAAAAATGAGTTACCCAATAAATGAAAAAAGACATTTGCGCCATTCTGAAGGAAAATCAAACACTAAAAATTGACTTTCTCATGCTAAATATTTTTCATAAATTTTTTATGTCATATTTTATTTTCATTTTCCTTTCTTTTTCGATTTTCCAAGAAAAGCAATGATGCAACGGTTCAGCTAAATGTTGAATCTAAGATAGAATATTTTTAGAATCAATAATGTATGAAATTGATTGGTGAAACTTGTTTTGGCAAATTTTGGATGATCACGTTGTTCTACCAATTAAAAAACTCAATTATGTCGAAAATCCCAATTAAGCTACAATTGAATGGGAATTGGGATATTAAAATTCAATGTATCCAGTTTGTAAATATTTTGTAGATAAATTGTAGATTATTTGTATTCTGATTGTAGATGCTTTGTTTTCTGTGTTCACAAATCAAAAATGACTAAAACTTCTACTAATCTTCTGCAAAAAACGCAATTATGTCGAAAATCCTAATTAAACTACAATTGAATGGGAATTGGGATATTAAAATTCAATGTACCCAGTTTGTAGATATTTTGTAGATAAATTGTAGATTATTTGTATTCTGATTGTAGATGCTTTGTTTTCTGTTTTCACAAATCAAAAACGACTAAAACTTCTACAAATCTTCTGCGAAAAATACAATTATGTCGGAAATCTCAATTAAGCTACAATTGAATGGGAATGGGGATATTGAATTTCAATGTACCCAATTTGTAGATAAATTATAGATTACTTGTATAACAGAGAAACGGTTCATTAAAGAAATCCAGGTTTCACAATATTCTTTCTTTTTCTTAAAATAGTATATGATGATTATCTTTTCGTGAATCATAAAGTAATGAACTTGGCACCATAAATTAAAAAATAAAGACAATACAATTTGGTTATCAAAAATTGAGACAAACAATAAAAAATATTAAAGTTATAAAGATTTTATTAATGAACAGACTAATTGGGTGCTATGTACGAAATTAAAGTTGAAAAGATGTCCAAAATGAAAATAAAAAAGTAGAGTTTTTTTTCCTCGTTAAGATATGTGTTAGACAACTGGTAATTTACTCCATCAGAGTGCTCCAGATTAGGATGAATTCTGAAGTGGACTCCTTGCACCTTGAGTATTTTATCTTCTCTGACAGGATGATTGCATTGGCCTTAATGCATAAAGTACAAATCAGCATTGCGATTTATCGTTACAATTACCTGGAAAAAATTAATGGTGGGAGTTACAAATATTTCTCTGATTTTGGCAGAAGAAAAAATGGGATTTTGATACAGAAATCGTGAGTGTGGGAGGGAAACGTGGGTGAAGGTGTGGGAATTGGAGAGAGAAACGTGGGGGGAATGGAATTAGAACGAATATATGGTACCATTAAATTAAGAGTGTAATTAATAACCTTAAAAATCACTAATGATATATAATTAGTAATTAGGTATATTAAATGTAATTATATCAAACCTTAAACATTAAGGGTAATAATTTCCTATTTTAAAACTTGTTGGCAATTAAACGTATGTGGTTTTTAAAAGATGCCATAATTGTAAACAAATATGCTTTTTTTGGAATAAACCAAAATAGTAATGTCATTTATATTAATAACTCTTTAAATTGTCCTACCGCGTAAAAATGACTAATAAGAAGTAGTATTGTCTTAGTTCACATCATCATCATTGTTATTGTGCATCATTGTCAGTTGTTTTTTTAATAACCGCAATGTCCTATCCAACTTACACACATTTTGACTAATTTTACAAGATAAAATGTTATCTTCCACCAACACAGGTATCGAGTAACTCGGTCCATTAAAACTTTGGACATATAAGAAGAAATCACCTAATATGTTTGCTTCCGCTGGTACTTAAACATGAGATTTCATGATTTTCAGCCCACTTCATTGACCACTAGGTCACACTCTTAGGTGTTAGTGTGCTATCATTATCCCTGGATTAGTCAATTATGGACATTGTGCTTTCCTAAGTTGCGGGAGATTGTAGTCGTAACATCAATTAAAAGAAAAATTGCAGGCCTGAAACAGTTTATGGCATCTCCAACTCTCCTCCATTTCTCTATAATGGGGGCATTTTTTGTGATAATAGGGACATTTTTTGCCATAATGGGCTTCAAAAATCTCCTATTTTTTCTCCCAAAATGGGGGATGAATAGTGTTACTCCAAATATGGAGCGACACTATTCATCTTCTCCATTTCTATTCATCATTATTTTATTATTACTATTTAACTCTTTTAATTTATCTATTTATATATACCTAATTATATTTATGTATTATCTTTATAATATTAATTTTACATCTTAACTTTGAAGTATAATTTTGATAAATTAATTTTTGTGTATTTATTATTTTTACATAAAATTATAAGTTAATTTTATTATAAGTTATAGTTGTACAAAAAATATATAATCACCTCAAAAAAAAAAATGGTGCAAATATAAAATATTAGATGTTGTTAAAATTGAAAGGTGCGAATATGAAATATTAAATGTTGCTAAATTGAAAATACATTAAATGAAACCACATTAAAATTGGAAATACATGAAAATTGAAAATACATTAAATTAAAATACATAAAAATTGATACTACGATAAATAGCATAATAACTTAATAGGGTGGTATGTCATTTCCAGATATACCAAAATCATTATAGTATTGAGTGAATGGGGCCGATGATTGTTGTGGTTGTAACTGTGAAAATTGTTTACTTCTTTTTGCACTTCGTAATGCACTAATAGATCATTGATGAGAGCATACTAGAGGTTAAAGTTGAATAACAACAACAACTACTCGTAAAGTCCCATAAAGTGGGGTCTGGAAGGGTAATGCGTACGCAGACCTTACCCCTACCCCGATAGGGCAGAGAGGTTGTTTCTAATAGACCCTCGGCTCAGAAAGACGGAAATAAAAACAGGAAAAGACAATCCATTAGTAACTCCAGCAGAAACCGTAGGAATAGTAACATAAGCATAGAAACCATAAGATAAATGACATGCAATAACATTAGCAAGTATCTAACGCCCGGGCCTAAGATAAACAGCAAGGATAGTGTGAGCTCAACATAAACTCAAGTCGTCTAAGATCAACCCTGTCCAACCCCCACCCCACTCCGAGTATAAAGTAGGGAAAACTCTATTACCCTCTAGCCTACAACCCTGATGCTAGACCTCCAGATCTTCCTATCAAGGGCCATGTCCTCGAAAATCTGCAGTCTAGCCATGTCCTCCCTGATCACCTCTCCCCAATACTTATGTAATATTTAATATGAATTTTACCATAATGTAATATGTATTTAATTATCTCTATGATTTCTGAATTATATGTTAATGCATATAATCTATAATATTTGCTTACAAATTACATTATTTAAAAATTTATGGTATAAAATAATTTATATTAAATTATATGTGATGAATATGCAAAAAAGAAAAAAAGATAAATTTTCTTTAATAGAAATAAAAAATAAAATTTAAATAAAAGATAATAATATAATATTGAAAAGAAAAGAATATAAAATGGAATATTCTTTTCTGGAGTAAAAAATAGAGTAATGGTTAGAGTAACTTTACTCCATTTTGGAGGGGGGAATGGAGGCAAGGGTTGGAGATGGCATTAGTGTCAAAAGAGGTGCTATTTTCCCATGTGTGTGTAGACTTTGAGCTGCATTAATTAATCTGCACAACAGCAGGAAACATTCAAGTACAAGAGCATAGCGATTACTGTAGCAACAGCACAAGGGGAAGCAGCACAGAACTACTGGTCACTGTTTTTGCGCAAGAATAGCCATCCATTTCCATCAACTTCAGAGAGTATATATCACTGTGATCTTCTCAGCAGGTCTGGAATTCCTTTACACTAAAGTGTACAATTAAGTCTCCCAGATCAAACAAGCATCAACCACTCATCAGGCAAATTTTGTTCACAAGAACCGGACTGCAAGCTAAAATTCTAAATAACCTGTGTTGCTTCTATGCTTTGGAGCTTGGAAGAACAATTCAAATGCAATAAAAGTTAGGTGAATTGAGCTAATTTTGAGTTCAGTTGAAAGAAAATGTAACTAGTTTCACACAATCGGGCAATTTGATTGTGCAGAGCAGATTTCCAAATATAAGGTACAACATGCAAGTCAAAAATAGAAAATAAGACTAGGTTATATAAGCTATTCATTCTACTATTAACGAGAGAAGCCAAGTTCGGACGAAACAGCAGCTGAGGTAATCCAAGACTGAGGTGCTGTCTCATGAGACACTTTTAAGTTTATAGAATTTACAGGAGACTTGAAAGTCTGGCAAGGTTTTCTGCATAGTTGAGCTCACTTCTCTCTTCTAGGCTTGGAAGATGAGTTAGGTGGTAAAACAAAAGCTGAGTAAATCGGTTAGACGAGTTTTTCAGCTATATAAAGAAGAAAGCATCGACTTTACCAAATGGACAAAAAAAAGAAGCTGTGATGCTCAGTGTTATATAATATATTTTTTACATGTTTAGGTTAATTTTTGACTTTATCCCTCTCACTGTGATTAATACAATCCCACAATTCACAATTGTAGGTTAGGTTTTTCACAACAGCCTTATTTTCTCTCCTCTTTCCAGCTGCACCGTCCCTCCTCCCTGTCCTCACTGTCACTCGTGATTCTGACAAAAATTCCAGCTTTCCCTCCATTATACTATTACGCGCCATTCTGTCTGCCTTCCCAGATTGTTCTGCTTGCCATCAGTATGCTGCCTGCACCATTCTCGAGCCTTCAACTTGCTAGTTTTGTTCCCAGCCCATTAATTTTTCTCCTTTCAATTCTTTTCTTGTCATGTTTGGACCCTTTCTTTCTTCAGATCAAAGACCGTATTCCTAAAATGCTGCATTAGGAAAAACTACATGAAGAGGGTTCATCTTTGTAACATGGTGCTGGAAATGTTGGCTAGATCTGAGGCTCCAAACTCCAACAAACTTCCACCTTCCCCGGACGATGAACCATCTTTATGACTTCATCAGATCATCAAATACTGAGATACTACCTCTCACATGGCCCCATGCAATGATCCATATGGGCTTATCCTGATTGTCGCAATGCTTGGCTAACACCAAAAAAGCCACTTCCTACACTAAGAATGGGGACCTAATACTGATGTTTATAGGCAAGCTTTGTGAGCTTGTCCATCCAATAGGTGGATCCATGATTTAAACTCTACGGGTTCAATCTTTAAAGTCATAAGCATTGAACCCATTATATTTTTCAAATTATGGGTTCATATACTATTTGTTGCAGATCTAGCGAATTTTACATATAAATTTATGCTCCATATCGAAAGTTATAAGTTCAATTGAACCCGTTCCTATATTGCTACATCCACCCCTGCCACCCATCAACCACAAGTGTTTACAGTAAAGAACAATTCATTGTACTCATACTGGTCTACCTATCTCCTCTGATGCCTTTGCTAGCACACCATCTTACATGAGATCGTCTCTGACTTTTGCAAAGTTATGACCAGTGCTGATTATATATATATGAAGCCTATCTTGGTGCAACCTCTTATGCAGAAAGGGAAAACCACAAGTACATCCATTGCAATAGAAACAACAAATGAAAAACTCAAAGCAGTATTCCCCTTATCTATGTTATATGAGCCAGGTACATTAGGTTTTTTGTCAACTTTTAGTGTATTTTGAACAATTCCACGAATACACATAACCATGATGCACTCGTTCGATACAAAGTTGTGTAAATTGACTGTTGATAATGCACCAACAGAACAACTATTTTAAGTCTAAACATATAATTTCTCATTCCAGAAATTGTACACCAGTCAGCCAAAGAGAACAAAATTCCATCCTTAAAAATTGACATAAACTGTATAACTTCACTACATACTGATAGTTCATTTAATTTAAACGATTCCATCAGAATTCACTAAAAACAACAGTCACAATCAAATGGGCAAAGTGAGGTACCTCCACCATTGGACTTTCCCCAACCCAACTCCTCTTCCGTGTAAATCGCTAACCCATCCCCTGTCTTTTTCCTCGGTCGACGTGGCGACTCAGATAACACGTTAGGAACTCTACTACTAGTTTTATCTTTGCTTTTCTTCAGCTTTTTGGCCTCTGTAATGGAATCTCCGCTTGATTTTGAATTTTCTAGTTGTTCTGGTTTCTTCCTCTTTTTTCCAGCAAATATTTCGTCGATTTCATTGCCTGATTTTTTGGGTTTAGAAGGAGGAGTTGGTTTCAACTTTTCTACAACAGGACTTGCTGCTGCATCCACTGGTTTAGGCTTCTTAGAATTACTCTTTTTTGGCATCCTTAGCTACAAAAATTATGGAAATGTATTCAGCAAATCGTGAAGAATTTACCTGTGATTTATTCTTCTTTCTACCTTAAACCCTAGCTCCTAATCTTAAGTCCACAGAATAATAGATGCACGGCCCACATATACCTTGCCCTATGTCCCTCTTGATTTTAAAACTTTTTTTAAGATATGTTGGGATTAGTTATACCGATATTATTTTTTATCCACTATTTGATATATTGTATTAATAATTGTATAATTTCTAAGAAGAAGGTATAAGTTATCCCAGCACTAATTACCTCACACTCTACAAGGTATAAGTTATCCCATTACTAATTTTAATCTCGGGATAACTTATATCACGATTGCTAACCAAACAAAGTCTTAAGGTGGTATTAAATTTTTATACAAGCAATATAACTTCTTATACCTCATACCAAACGACCCCTTAATTGGTAGTGTATTTTCAAATCTAAGAGCCCATTTGGACAAAAAAATTCACTTTTTTCCGAAAAATATTCATTTTTTTTCGAAATTAGTGTTTGGCCATAAAGTTTTCAATTTTCACTTGAAAATAAATATCACTCACAAAAACTTCAAAAACAACCCATAAATAATATTCATGTCCACAAACAACTCTAATTTTCATTTTACTTAAAATTCTTTTTTCACTTTTTTTTTGGAATTTTACAATTCTTATGTCCAAACACCCATATAATTTCTACTTCCACTCTTCTAATTTGTTTCATATTGTTTGATTTGCGGCTAAGTTTAAAAAAGAGAGTAATAGTTTTAAAACTTGTGCTCATAAACATGGTATAATATTTATGTCTATAAATAGATGCTAAAATTTCAAGTTTATAGGTTTGAGATTTTAGCCTTAATAAGTTTTGAGGTTCTAAATTAATAATTTATATAAAATAAGTTTCTTTAGACAAATACACTTTAAACCAAAGCTAGTGATTCGGCCGAGCTCGTACCTGATACAGTAGTTTCACCTGTCTATAAAACTTTGAGTGTCTTTGGAAAGAATTGCTATCATAAACTTTGCTTTTAAAGAAAATAGTGATCTCATTCGATCATCTCCATTTTACGTTCTATTTTATTTATCCAAAAAAATGCATATTGATCACCTTCAACTATCTCAATTTTTACAATGTTCTATTTTATTCAGCTTTTTAGATTTTCATAGCTCCAATTTTGAGTGGTCGTATGGCCTTTTGGATTTAGAGCCATAAAATTTTCAAAAGGCCCTGCACTCCTGCTGAGGAATACATAAGGTAAAAATTGTGTGGGACACCTTATTTGGTCGCCCCCATTTAACCTATACCCATTTTTTTTAAAACTTTTAATTTGTACCCACTTTTTAAATAACTTCAGCTCCCCTTCCCCTCGCTGAAGTTCACCAGTTAAGCTGAAGTTCGTCAGTTATCAAGACAACTTCAGCATACGGGGCTGAAGTTCCCCAATTACAAAGACAAAATTTAAGATCTAGAGCTGAAGTTTCCCAGTTACAAACTTCAGCTCTGAAGTTCTCAAGTTATAAAGACAACAACTTCAGCATACGGGGCTACCCCAATTACAAACTTTGTCTTTGTAAACTGAGGAACTTCAGCCCCTTATACTGAAGTTGTTGTCTTTATAACTTGAGAACTTCAGCACCGTATACTGAAGTTCCCCATTTACAAAAGACAAAATTTCAGCTCTAGAATATGCTGAAGTTTTTATCTTTGTAAATGGGGAACTTAAGCATCGTATGCTGAAGTTGTTGTCTTTATAACTTGAAAACTTCAACCCCGTATGCTGAAGTTACCCATTAACAAAAGACAAAACTTCAGCTCTAGAGCTGAAGTTCTCCAGTGTAACTGGGGGACTTCAGCCCTTATGCTGAAGTTTTTGTCTTTATAACAAGGGAACTTCAACATAAGTTCCCCATTTACAAAGACAAGAACTCCCCAGTGTAACTGGGGGAATTTCAGTCCCGTATGCTGAAGTTTTTGTCTTTATAATTGGGGAACTTCAGCATGAAATTACACATTTACAAAGACAAAAACTTCACCTCTAGAGCTGAAGTTCCCAATTTACTAGAAAAGAACTTCAGCTCTAGAGCTGAACTTCGCAAGCTACTTCAGGCCCGTCTATTAGAATGCTGAAGTTTTGCGTGATTGCCTTTGCTACTTCAGCCTCGCATGCTAAAGTTATGCACAAAAGCGGGTGCGGATGTAATTTTTTTTACAAAGCGGGTATAAGTTAAAACGTGGCACAAAAAATGGGTACGGATGCAAAACCCCCTGACATAACTACATGCACAGCAGTTCGATAAACCACTTTATTTTCCAAGACAACAGGACCTGATTATCTCAAGGCAAAACTATTATACATATCAGTCATGACATTACCCCACATTAGGAAATGGCATAATGTTAGCCTGTTATACAGATTTTGGGACCAGTTTGCGATTGGAAGCAATTGAGTCTCCGTAAATTTTTCTTCACAAGCCGGGTAATGGGTATTGGGTTGTCAAAGCTTCAACTCTTCTTTGCAAATTTAACACCTTATCGATCAAAGGGAACTCTGGTGAAGTAACAAACTTCAAGAAATCTTGAAGCTTTGAACCAGAGACTAACTTCTTTGCCTCAAGAGTTATCTGCACACCCTCGTTAATGAAGTCTGCAACTGTTACAAATTCCTTCTCAGAGAAACCTCGAGTGGTCATTGCAGGTGAACCTATGCGTATACCACCAGGCACTAGTGCACTTTTATCACCTACAGTTTCATTGATGGTATAAGGACAAGATAATAAGTGGCAATAACAAATAGCAATGGTAAAGCTACTATACTTACCGGGTACTGAATTCTTATTGAGCGTGATTGATGCCATGTCAAGTATTTTCTCCACTCTAGCACCATCAGTACCCTAATTGACAAATGCAGACTGGTTCATCGAAGTTTATAAGAAAAGGTTGGGTGTATCTTGGTGTTTGTAGCTCTGGTAATAGAGACATATTAAGACATAAAAGGCAGAAAGATCCTTTATAGAGCTTGCCTGCCCATCTTAAATATTTCATATGGAAACACTAATCAGCCAAACAATCATTCTTTATATAATTCAATATTTTAACAGTTACGTATGCATCCATTTCAGTTACCCTCTAACTACCAAATTTCGGAAAAAAATTCTTCAAGAGGTAATCAACAAAACAGTAGGCGATGGTGCTTATGGTTTAGTAGTACATTCACCACCATTGAGATACCAGTATCTTCGCATGTCCTAGTTAATTTTTCTGTTGAAAAGATAACTGGACAAGAAAGAGTGCAAAACGCAGAACTTACTAAGGGCCTGAGATCCACTAGAACCAAATGATTGTCAGTTCCTCCAGAAACCAGCTTGTACCCCAACTCTGTTAACCGGCTTGCAAGGGCTCTACAGTTAGAGACCACCTGGAAGCATAAACAGCATATGAATTATATTTCCTGCATAAATGGCCACAATCTAGTGAAAAGACAGGAATATGCATGCCTTGTGCTGATAAGCCTTGAAATCAGGTGATTTGGCATGCTTCAAGCAAACAGCTAATCCTCCAATTGTGTGATTATGCGGGCCACCCTGTGAAGACAAGCAATGCTATAGCTAGTCAAACTCATCCACATTATATTAACATATCCAAAAGGTCAAAATGGCATTGGTAGGTTTTAACAATCAAGGGAACTAAAGACAAAATGTGAAGTAAAATAGTGTACGATGCCCATGGCTTTGGTCTAGTGGTAAGAGCTCAACATATGATATGTGGATTAGGTGCACGTCACGGGTTCAAGCCTTGCCACAGACAAACGCTTGGTATTTAAGTGGAGAAGGGTAGATAGGCAAGCCCATTATCGATCGAGTTTTAAACGGTGCCCTACTGGCCCTCGGGGATTTCAAAGTTACCAAAAATAAAAACATACTGTTGATAGAAGACAAAACTGACCTGCAACCCAGGAAAAACGGCATTGTTGATGGCAGTTTCCAAATCAACACCTAAAATGGGATCTTTCTTGAAGAATATCATTCCTCCTCTAGGACCTCTCAGAGACTGAACAAAGTAGTGCGACTTAGGGCCATTTTTATCAAGAAAAATACTCCAACGCCACAATGAAAAGCACAGAATATTAGAGTTTATGGATGAAGTAGGCAGTCTTTAAGTATGCTACCTTTTCCAATGAAGACCTACTTGGTTTAGAAAATATGTAAATCTATAATTTAACTTTACACTGCATGATGTAACCCACATTCCTCAGGCAGCTGGTCTGAGCATTTCAGCCCATTTCAACAGTAACAACAATTTGACAGCCCCAATAAAAACTATGAAAACTATAAGAGAATTTCAAGTTCTAACTGAGGTGGTCATCTTATCTTATTCCCATAAATTACTGAAAGTCCCCTTAGCTCCGGAAATCTGAAAAAATGACAAAATCCATATGTTCTTGGAACAGAGGATCAGCTTAATTACTTGAATCTGGACAGAGATGAATGGCCATGTTAATTAGGGCAGTGAAAATAAAACTTGAAAAGATTATTTTTGTATTTCATAAGTTTCTGTTTGTCTTTTCTGTGGTTTATTAAAATTGTCTTTTTGAGTGGTGGAAGGGGCTTGGATGGCTACTGAACAGAATTCCATTAGGAAGGAAATATAAATCATACCTTGTGAGTTGTCGTTGTAACAATGTCACAGTATTCAAATGGATTAGCAACTACAGAGGTGGCAACAAGCCCACTAATGTGAGCCATATCCATCATGAGAAAGGCTCCAACAGCATCTGCTATCTTCGGTACGTGTCACAAAAGAAATAATTAGATGCAGAAAACAAAAATATCAACAGGGAGAAATTACCATAATGGAGCAGTAACTCCAACTAGCAAACTCCTAACAATATATACCTTTCTCATACGAGGATAATCAAAATCTCGGGGATATGCACTAGCACCGGCAATAATAAGTTTTGGCCGAAAAAGGGTTGCCGTTTTCTCAAGCATGTCATAATCAACAAGTCCTGTTTAAAGTCAAAAAGAACTTCCTATTGAACAACTCTAGTTAAGAGTCTAATTCATCTATTAAGAATTTAATATAGGCATGCAGTACCTGAAGATTCATCAAGCCGATAAGGCATGGATTCAAAGTAAATAGATGTGCCTGAAACTCGTCTTTTAGGAGTCATAAATCCATGGGACAAATGACCTCCATGAGGTAAGTCCAATCCCTAAGTGAATTACAATGAAAAATGATAAATATCAATCCACGCAAATCTATAAGACCAAAGGAAGAGGCTGCTTACAAGTTACAACTAACCATGATCCGGTCATGTGGATTAAGAATTGCTGTATAAACTTCAAAATTTGCTGGAGAGCCAGATAGTGGTTGAACATTGACACCCCACTGTTTTCCATCTAAGTTAAAGGCTGCCAAAGCCCTCTCTTGACAAAGTATTTCTAACTCGTCAATGTACTCGTTTCCACCATAATATCTGATATGAAAAAGGAATTTATTTAAGAAAACAGAGGATGGACATTGTTAAAGAAGCTACATAAAAGAAGAAAAAACTGGGTTCACTACCATGAAGAGATTCATGTTTCGCATCAAATAAACATACCACACAAAACTAAATAATAAAGAAAAAACAATGATTTTTTTTTTTTTTGTAGGGATAAAATTCACCTTTTGCCTGGTAGTCCTTCGGAGTATTTGTTTGTAAGGCAAGAACCCACTGCCTCCATCACTGCTCGAGATGTGAAATTCTCAGAGGCAATAAGCTCTAAGCTCCGAAATTGACGTTTCTTCTCTTTGTCAATAATACCACGAACTTCAGGATCAGCTTCACCCAATTCATAATCTATAAAGCTACTCCCAGCACCTAGAAAGTACAGTGGCCAACTTTAAGTAACAGAGTAAACGAATAAGCTATAAGAAGAAGGAGCCACAATTCCAATTCATCAACTTCAACTATGATATACCGCTGGAATAAGGGAATGAAAGCACCAAGAAGTGGCTTGATTACTACGAACTAACATAGGAAGGAGAAGGAAGGAAAATTAATGCAATTACAAGAACCATGGATAGTTTCCAAATTACAAAAATTGCATTCATATTCGTCCACAAAGAAATGCATGACAAACATGAAATAATTTAGCTGACCCCAACTTGTTTGGGATTGAGGCATAGTTGTTGTTTTAGAACTTTTGGGTTCTGCCAAATGCCAATAATGTCATTACCCTGGGTTGATTTCATAAACATTACAAGACCAAAAGGCTGATGGAAGAAAAAGAGCATTCCCTACACAAGTAGGTATAAACACATGAATAGAAGTCAAAACAATAAGTCCTTTATATAATTGATGTTCAGACCCTCCAATTGACTACACATTAGTCAAAACTATTCAAGTGCTTCTAGCATATATAGCAGTTAAATATCTAATCTTTTAAGGTGTGCATTAACTAATCTGGTTTAGAGTATAATATAATTTTAATTTAGAAATAAATCTCAAAAAACCATCTTTATACTGCCAGCATGATATAGGAGCACAAAATATAGGCAACTAGACAAAAACATATATCAAGGTAACATCCAATTTGCACTAACTATTCCAAAATATACATGAAAGGGAGCCTTGGTGCAATGGTAAGAGTTGTCAAGTCGTGAAAACAGCCTATTGCAGAAATAGCATAGTAAGGTTGGACACAATAGTTAGTGCACCGGGCTACCCTCTTAATCCTCTTCATACATAACTAAAGATAGGAGGAATAAACAAAGAATAAGGATAGAACACACAGTTTATTCATGAGATTATGAGATGTAACCCATTCAAATGAATCAAATACAAATACTAAAACACAAACTGGAGCCAAGAAAAAGCAAAAACAAAAGTTTGAAAATTACCTGCCATTTCCGGGATTGGAACAGAAACAGAAGAAGGAGGCCTTCCTGTGACCAAGCTCCCTTCAAGTTGAGAGGCTCCGCAAGGCTTAACAGAGCATAATTTAACCATCCGTTTAATTTTATCATTTCACCTTTTAAAGGAAAAGCTGATCCTTTAACCCACACAGGTTGCTGAATAAAAGAACCCATCACTGCAGCTCCACAGCAAGCCTCCATATATATTGTAGCAAGATTAAAACTTTATTAAATCCTGCAACTTAATTAAGATAAGATTAAATTACTTCAAAAACAGCAAATTTGATGCAAACACTCTTACTCTGCTTTTATCAACAAAAAGAAAAGGTTTCTCATTTTTAATAACTAATAAACAAAAAATAATCATAAAGAATGATGAGAAAACATTCAAATAAGAAACCCAAATTCAAATTTTGTAAATTATTTAAAAAGTCTTCAAAAATTGCTGCACGGATAAGGTTTTATTTACCCTATCAGATATATATTCAGGTTCTGTTGCGTTGCTCTGTGCTTCTTACCTAGTATAAATATATAAAGTGGTTTTATAAGCTAAAGGAGAAGAGAAGATGAACCCTAGCTCAGTAACAGCGTATATGGAAAAGCGCGCGCCGAATATTGGAATTTCTTAAAAACAGGTTCCGTGACCATGGTCTAATGGACCCCGTTCCGTCACTGCTTTTAGTGGGCGTTTGGATATAAGAATTGTGAAATTTCACAAAAAAAAAAATGAAAAAAGTTTTGAAGTAAAAATAATATTTGAAAATTAATGTTGTGTTTGGACGTGAATATAATTTTGTGTTACTTTTGAAGTTTTATGAATGATTTGAGTGAAAATTTTGAGAAACAGTTTTTTGGAGTTTTTAAAATTTTCAAAATATTTCAAAATTCATCATCAAGTGAAAATTAAAATTTTATGGCCAAACACTAATTTCGAAAAAAGTGAAAAACTTTTCAAAAAAAGTGAAAAAAATTCTTGGGTCCAGAGGGGCTCTTAAACAAACTAAACACATGTCGGATAAATCCATTTTACGTAGAGCTGTCAATACGGGTCGGGTCGGGTTAGTCAAGTCCATCGTACGTGGGCTTTAGCAATTGACGGCTAGGCTGGGCTAGCCCACCATTTTGATGGGTCTTATAATGGTTAGCCCACCCCAGCTCTATGTGGGCCGCGGGCCCCCACAGGTCGGTCCATAATTTTTAAAAATATAATTTTATATTTTTTCTTTAAGTTATAACCTAAAAAAAGATAAATATTTAAACGTCAAAAAATATTTTATAGGAAATTTTTTGCAAAACTTAATAATTTTTTATACTGTTCCAATATATTACAATAAACACAAAAAAAATAAAAGACGAGACTATACGTCATTCACTAAAAGTCGAAACTTAAAACAAACTATTCAAGAGAATGTCCATGACGCTTATGGGATATACAACACGTCATTTTCATCAAATACATTTGAATCCGCTTGTAACAAGGTTATTTTAACATCTTCACTTTCATCTACATCTACAATTCATATGCAATATTAATTAGTTAAATATTAAGAATAATTAAATTTTAAAAACTAATAATATTCAAATTCACGTAAAAAAAATATTACCAATTTGAGTTTGGGGAAAGTCGTGCAGCCAATTTCGAGTAGTAACAAGTATTTGGATATTTTCATGATGAATGCAACTTCTATACTTTGTCAAAACACGTCCACCAATGCTAAATGTTAATTATGATGCTACAGTGGTAATATGAACACTAAGTACATCACGCGCCATCATTAAAAGATCGGGATATTTATAGAATGGTCCTTCCAATACATGACAACATCCATCTCTTGGAAGTTCTCAAGATCAAGCTCTGGTTCCTTTAAGTAAAGATCCAATTCTGACTTTCCATCGCTAGAGGCAGTATACGTTCTATATTTCATATATTTTAAATAAAAAAAATTATTAGGCCCACGGGTCGACTCAGTCCAGCCTCAGTCAAGCCTCACGGGCCACCAGTTTACTCGGGTCGGGCTTAAAAGCCTCGTTTTTAAATGGGCTCCAAAAACTCTAGCCCAACCTTGCTAAATCATGGGCTGGATTGAGGTAGCCATACAACACTCGGCCCAAGCAATGCCCAAAAGTCCCATGCCTTTCTTGGTCGTACCAACCCAACCGGCGATTGCATCGTTTGCCCCAATGATGGACTTTTTGATCTCATTCGTATTCCAAGTCCGTTTTATGAGTTTACGGTGGGTGAGTAAGCAGGAGGAAGACTTAGCATTGGCCTATCACTCGAATTCCATTTTATAGCACGCCAACAGGAGGAGGCTTCTTACAAAAGCACTCCATGAACTCGCTTGAACTTTCAGAGAGAAGCAACTACTACTTCTCCATCAAAGGAAAAAGAAGCATCGACTAAAAATCCTTCTATGAACCGTAAGAGCACGTCGTCTATCACCTCCCACCGCGGTTACGGCTCTATACCCTAACCCGGGCATTCCTCAGAGAAAGCGCTAGAACCGATGTAAGTAAGATCTTCCTCGAAAACCTGATGTGAGGGGGCCCACGGGGATATCCATAATTGAAGCATTTTTCTTCATCAAAATACTGGAAAGAAAAGAGTAGACAAGGAATGAAAATTGATCCTTGGTCTATGATACA